>WNGS01105292.1:0-15595 GCA_020271785.1 Procambarus virginalis | reverse complement strand
CCGATGACCCAGGACAGAACCGATGACATGTTTTGACTCCTCAAGTGAAAAGGAATCCAATGTTATCCAACTTGACACACTTGGGATAGCAACTAACGAAGTTGTGTCATGTCAGCATTTATGCAAGCAATAAATTTATGCTATGAGATATACACCTCTGGCAGTATATAATGGTAATGTCAGCAGTGACTTCTTATGTATCCTTGTCATAGTGTATATAATGTAGTAGAAGCAGTGATTGCTGTTATTTCCTTGTCATAGTGAGTATAATGGAAGTGGCAGCAGAAACTGCTATTGTATCTTTGGCAAAGTGTGTATAATGATAGTGGCAGCAGACTGCTATTGTATCTTTGACAAAGTGTGTATAATGATAGTGAAAGCAGTGACTGCTGTTGTAGCCTTGTAATAGTGAGTATAATGGTAGTGTCACTGCTTGTTTTATCCCTGTGAGTATAATGGTATCGGCAGCACTGACTGTTGTTATATTCTTGTCATAGCCTGTATAATGGCAGTGTGAACAGTGACTGCTCTTGTATCCTAGTCGTAGTGTGTATAATGACAGTGATCGCAGTGACTGCAGTTGTATGACACTGTTTTCATAGTGAGTTAAATGGTAGTGACAGCAGTGTCTAATGTATCCTTGACATAGTGAGAATAATGGTAGTGTCAACAGTGAATGCAATCATGCATTCTTGGTATTTTTCATTCATGTTGCTTCAACATACACTCTCGGTTGGGTAGTTTAAGAAGGAGGGAATGGAGAATGAGCTAATACTAATAATAAAACATGTTTAGAGGGACAAGCAGCCTGTGTATGTACAGTATATGCATTTGGCAGGTATCAAGATCTCAAAGTCAAACTACTGACCCACTTCAGGTTGCATTTCCACAACAGATGACTAACTCCTAGGTCCGTACCTATTGCTAGATGAACCAAGGAATTAGGTGAAAGGAAACGAGCCTAACCATGTCCCTCTCACCTAGGACTCGAACCCGGGATTCTCGATTGTGAGTTGAGAACCAATCTGGCTGTAAAACCGACACTTCTGTTCTGTTGATATCATGCTGTATTCTCCACATATAGAATATTCAACAGTTAGATGTTCTTGTCCACATGCACCAGCCTCCCACGCTACCAGTCCTGCTCACACACTCACCTGGAGTTTTAAGGAATCTAAATTCCAGCCAAGGAACACAAAATCCGAGATTGTTTTAGTTTTCCTGTAATTTAGGAAGATGTTAATTGAAATAAATATATAGATCTGCAACTCTTTATATTTTCCCTCTGTGACTGGCGTTTATCACAAGACAGTAAGTAGTTATCCACTCAACAAGTTAGTTGAGTGGATAACTACTTACCATAGTTGAGTGTAACTGTCCACTAGTTAGTTTGCCACTCAAGCGTCGATATAAAGTTGAGTCCACTAACAGCAAAATAATTGTTACCAACTTATTTAATTCATGACTTAGTAACAAATTTCATACCACAGTGGCCTGGGAAGAGTTCAAGGACCTAATGTCTGTGATAGAAACACAACAGCTATTGTATCTAATACAGTTGTGCTTTGTGTGTAATACAACAGTAGAGTTATTGGGTTAAATACAACACTAGCGCTAGTGTGTGTAATACAACACTAGAGCTGGTGTCTGTAATACAATACTAGAGCTATTGCGTGAAATACAACATTAGGCCTATTGTGTATAATACAACACTTGAGCTATATTATGCATAATTCAACAATAGAGCTATTGTGTGTAATTCCTCACTAGAGCTATTGTGTATAATACAACACATAAGTTATTGTGTTTATAACTACACATGTATAACTAAAACCGTAGTTATATGTGTATACAAGTATAATTATAGTCATAAGAGTATATAACCATAAATATAAGCATATGAATATAACTATAACTATAGTCATATGGATATAAAACTATACATATAGTTATATGTGAATATAACTATACCTATAGTTATATGTGTACCTAACTATACTTATAGTAATCTATATAAATAAAAATTGTAAATGTTCGTTTGTTCAAGATCGCTAATCTCCGAAAGTTCTTCACTGATTGCTTTGACATTTTCACACAACGTTCCATTCGCATCCAAGCGGGTCTTCATATACATACTATATAGATGTCACGTCTGTGACAGGAAAAAAAACATGCTTTTTCATTTGTTTTTCATGTGAAGGATATCTTCGAAACTTCTACCAATTGCTTTGAAATTTTGACACAACGTTGCATTCAAATAGGCGCATGTTTTTATATACCTAATGTATACAGGCCTCATCTATGACAGGAAAAAACTTGTTTTTTTTTAAATCATCTGTTGGACGTAAGAGATAAACACACTGTGATCTCCGAAAGTTCTTCACCAATTCCTTTGAAATTTTGACACAACATTCCATTCAATTACGTGCATGTTTTTATATACTTACTATATAATTGCAACACATGTGACAGGCAAAAACATGCTTTTTGAAAAACAGCGCCATCTGTTGAATGTAATAGCAACACACGTTATCCTAAATATGTTAAAATTACATTTCAATATTTCCGATTGCAATGATAAATTAAATTTTCATAGATTTCGATTTATTTTCATTTTGGTTTATTTATTTTGGGTAACATGGCATTGGAATTGAGCTGTATCGTTTAAATTTCTATTTCACACAGATAGATATATTAGACGAACTATTTCACACAGATAGATATATTAGACGAACTATTTCACACAGACAGATATATTAGACGAGGAGGGGGAGTGGCCATATATGTTAGGGACAACTTGAAATGTAGTCTCAAAGAGGGAATCAAAACTGAGCCACACACAGAAACTATTTGGATAGAATTAAACGAAAAAGCAAATAATAATATTATAATAGGAGTTATATATAGTCCACCAAATTTAGACAGAATGGATGCAAAGCATCTATGGGATGAAATATCTAGAGCATCTAGATCTAACAGTATTTATGTCATGGGTGACTAATTTTAGTGGAATAAACTGGTTGAACAAAACAGGGAATAGTGAAGCAGAAGATTTTCTAGAATTAATTGACGATTGTTTTCTTACGCGACAAATTAAGGAACCAACGCGGGAAAATAAAATTTTAGATTTAGAGTTAACTAACAGGGAAACACAAATTAATAAGGACATGGAAATAGGAAGTGAGCTAGGGAACAGTGATCATTAAGAAATCAGATTTAGCATAGAATGAAATAGATCTGTAGGAGAAAATTCTATTAAAGTGCCTGATTTTCGAAAACCTGATTTCAATAGCCTAAGAATTTTTTTGGGTCAAATAGATTGGAAAGTCCTTGGTATGGGGTGTGAGCTAGACGTGAACCCAGCGATAGGTGACGTGAAAGGGGTTTTCGATGTGTATTCAAAATATAACCTATTTAAAAATATTCTAACCAAAGCCCAGGAACGTAGTATACCATATAAATTGAATAGATCGAATACTATTGAGCTAAAGTGGATAACATAGGATCTGAAGAACCTTATAGGTAAACAGAGAGCGTGGTACGAAAGGATTAAGAATTGGGAACTCAGTTTAGACCAGGAATTCATACAACTGGTTAGAAATACTAAAAAAAGAGATAAGGAAAGCAAAAAGAAACTATGAAGTTCGCATAGCAGAGCAAGCAAAGACAAATCCTGAAGGGTTTTTCCAGTTATACCGGACAAAGATTAGAGAAAGAATAGGTCCATTAAAAACTGAGACAGGTCAAATAACAGATAATGATGAAGAGATGAGTAGTATTTTTAATAAATATTTTATATCTATATTTACTAAAGAGAAACTTGGCAGTGTGCCTTCAGCCGAAAAAGTCTATAGAGGTAGGGACGAGGACAGGTTGACTAGTTTAGCAGTTACCAGGTAAGATGTTATTAAACAAATAGTTAAACTCAAACCAAACAAATCCCCAGGGCCGGATGAAGTGTTTGCCAGGGTGCTTAAAGAATGCAAAGAGGAGCTTTCCGAGCCACTGTCTACCATATTTAATAAATCAATGGAGTTAGGCAGAGTGCCAGAGTCATGGAAGGTTGCTAATTTGATACCATTTTATAAGAAAGGAGATGGATCACTTGCGTCAAACTATTGACCAATTAAGAACATAAGAACAAAGGCAACTGCAGAAGGCCTATTGGCCCATACGAGGCAGCTCCTATCTATAACCACCCAATCCCACTCATATATATGTCCAACCTGTGCTTGAAACAATCGAGGGACCCCACCTCCGCCATGTTACGCGGTAATTGGTTCCACAAATCAACAACCCTGTTACCGAACCAGTATTTACCCAAATCTTTCCTAAATCTAAATTTATCCAATTTAAACCCATTGTTTTGTGTTCTGTCTTGTGTTGATACTTTTAATACCCTATTGATATCCCCTTTGTTGTGTCCATTCATCCACTTGTAAACCTCTATCATGTCACCCCTAACTCTTCGCCTTTCCAGTGAATGCAATTTAAGCTTTGTTAATCTTTCTTCATATGAATGATTTCTAATTTGGGGAATTAACTTAGTCATCCTACGCTGGACACGTTCAAGTGAATTTATATCCATTCTATAGTACGGCGACCAAAACTGAACTGCATAATCTAAATGGGGCCTAACCAGAGTAAGATATAGCTTGAGAACCACACCAGGTGTCTTGGCTGTTAATTGGCTGTTGATTGCTGGTGTTGACTTTTTGATGTGTAGTGCCTCGCAGATGTCAAGCCACCTGCTATCGCTGTATCTATCGATGATTTCTGTGCTGTTTGCTAAGATTTCTCTGGTGATGGTCTGGTTGTGGGGAGAGATTATGTGTTCCTTAACGGAGTCCTGTTGCTTATGCATCGTTAATCGCCTGGAAAGAGATGTTGTTGTCTTGCCTATATACTGAGTTCTTTGAGGCTTACAGTCCCCAAGTGGGCATTTGAAGGCATAGACGACGTTGGTCTCTTTTAAAGCATTCTGCTTTGTGTCTGGAGAGTTTCTCATGAGTAGATTGGCCGTTTTTTGGTTTTATAGTAAATCGTCAATTGTATCTTCTGATTTTTGTCTGTAGGGACAACGTTCCTATCAACAATATCTTTCAGGACCGTTTCCTCCGTTTTTTGAGCTGTGGAAAAGAAGTTCCTGTTAATTGTCTAATAGGGGGTACAGGTGTTGTGTTAGTTGTCTCTTCAGAAGTTGCATGGCGTTTCACCTTCCTTCTTATGATGTCTTAAACGAAACCATTGCAGAAGCCGTTATTGACNGGCACTGTACCTTGACCAGTGTTGTTCACTACACCAGTGTGAGCACTGTACCCATGACCAGTGTTGTTCACTACACCAGTGTGAGCACTGTACCCTTGACCAGTGTTGTTCACTACACCAGTGTGAGCACGGTACCCTTGACCAGTGTTGTTCACTACATCAGTGTGAGCACTGTACCCTTGACCAGTGTTGTTCACTACACCAGTGTGGGCACTGTACCCTTGACCAGTGTTGTTCACTACACCAGTGTGGGCACTGTACCCTTGACCAGTGTTGTTCACTACACCAGTGTGGGCACTGTACCCTTGACCAGTGTTGTTCACTACACCAGTGTGAGCACTGTATCCTTGACCAGTGTTGTTCAGTACACCAGTGTGGGCACTGTATCCTTGACCAGTGTTGTTCACACCACAGTATGAGCACTGTATCCTTGACCAGTGTTGTTCACTACACCAGTGTGGGCACTGTACCCTTGACCAGTGTTGTTCACACCACAAGTGTGAGCACTGTATCCTTGACCAGTGTTGTTCACTACACCAGTGTGAGCACTGTACCCTTGACCAGTGTTGTTCACACCACAAGTGTGAGCACTGTACCCTTGACCAGTGTTGTTCACACCACAAGTGTGAGCACTGTATCCTTGACCAGTGTTGTTCACTACACCAGTGTGAGCACTGTACCCTTGACCAGTGTTGTTCACTACACCAGTGTGGGCACTGTACCCTTGACCATTGTGGGCGCTGTATCCTTGACCAATGTTGTTCACTACACCAGTGTGAGCACTGTACCCTTGACCAGTGTTGTTCACTACACCAGTGTGAGCACTGTACCCTTGACCAGTGTTGTTCACTACACCAGTGTGAGCACTGTACCCTTGACCAGTGTTGTTCACTACACCAGTGTGAGCACTGTACCCTTGACCAGTGTTGTTCACACCACAAGAATGAGCACTGTACCCATGACCAGTGTTGTTCACTACACCATTGTGAGCACTGTATCCTTGACCAGTGTTGTTCACACCACAAGTGTGAACACTGTACCCTTGACCAGTGTTGTTCACTACACCAGTGTGAGCACTGTACCTTGACCAGTGTTGTTCACTACACCAGTGTGGGCACTGTACCCTTGACCAGTGTTGTTCACTACACCAGTGTGAGCACTATACCCTTGACCAGTGTTGTTCACACCACAAGTGTGAGCACTGTATCCTTGACCAGTGTTGTTCACACCACAAGTGTGGGCACTGTACCCTTGACCAGTGTGGGCACTGTACCCTTGACCAGTGTTGTTCACACCACAAGTGTGAGCACTGTACCCTTGTCAAGTGTTGTTCACTACACCAGTGTGGGCACTGTACCCTTGACCAGTGTTGTTCACTACACCAGTGTGGGCACTGTACCCTTGACCAGTGTTGTTCACACCACAAGTGTGAGCACTGTATCCTTGACCAGTGTTGTTCACTACACCAGTGTGAGCACTGTACCCTTGACCAGTGTGAGCACTGTACCCATGACCATTGTTGTTCACTACACCATTGTGAGCACTGTACCCGTGACCAGTGTTGTTCACTACACCAGTGTGAGCACTGTACCCTTGACCAGTGTTGTTCACTACACCAGTGTGAGCATTGTACCCTTGACCAGTGTTGTTCACTACACCAGTGTGAGCACTGTACCCTTGACCAGTGTTGTTCACTACACCAGTGTGAGCACTGTACCCATGACCAGTGTTGTTCACTACACCAGTGTGAGCACTGTACCCTTGACCAGTGTTGTTCACTACACCAGTGTGAGCACTGTACCCTTGACCAGTGTTGTTCACACCACAAGTGTGAGCACTGTATCCTTGACCAGTGTTGTTCACTACACCAGTGTGGGCACTGTACCCTTGACCAGTGTTGTTCACACCACAAGTGTGAGCACTGTATCCTTGACCAGTGTTGTTCACTACACCAGTGTGGGCACTGTACCCTTGACCAGTGTTGTTCACACCACAAGTGTGAGCACTGTATCCTTGACCAGTGTTGTTCACTACACCAGTGTGGGCACTGTACCCTTGACCAGTGTTGTTCACTACACCAGTGTGAGCACTGTACCCATGACCAGTGTTGTTCACTACACCAGTGTGAGCACTGTACCCTTGACCAGTGTTGTTCACTACACCAGTGTGAGCACTGTACCCTTGACCAGTGTTGTTCACTACACCAGTGTGAGCACTGTACCCTTGACCAGTGTTGTTCACTACACCAGTGTGGGCACTGTACCCTTGACCAGTGTTGTTCACTACACCAGTGTGGGCACTGTACCCTTGACCAGTGTTGTTCACTACACCAGTGTGGGCACTGTACCCTTGACCAGTGTTGTTCACTACACCAGTGTGAGCACTGTACCCTTGACCAGTGTTGTTCACTACACCAGTGTGAGCACTGTACCCTTGACCATTGTTGTTCACTACACCAGTGTGAGCACTGTACCATTGACCAGTGTTGTTCACACCACAAGTGTGAGCACTGTATCCTTGACCAGTGTTGTTCACTACACCAGTGTGGGCACTGTACCCTTGACCAGTGTTGTTCACACCACAAGTGTGAGCACTGTATCCTTGACCAGTGTTGTTCACTACACCAGTGTGGGCACTGTACCCTTGACCAGTGTTGTTCACACCACAAGTGTGAGCACTGTATCCTTGACCAGTGTTGTTCACTACACCAGTGTGAGCACTGTACCCTTGACCAGTGTTGTTCACACCACAAGTGTGAGCACTGTACCCTTGACCAGTGTTGTTCACACCACAAGTGTGAGCACTGTATCCTTGACCAGTGTTGTTCACTACACCAGTGTGAGCACTGTACCCTTGACCAGTGTTGTTCACACACAAGTGTGAGCACTGTACCCTTGACCAGTGTTGTTCACTACACCAGTGTGGGTACTGTACCCTTGACCAGTGTTGTTCACTACACCAGTGTGAGCACTGTACCCTTGACCAGTGTTGTTCACTACACCAGTGTGGGCACTGTACCCTTGACCAGTGTGGGCGCTGTATCCTTGACCAATGTTGTTCACTACACCAGTGTGAGCACTGTACCCTTGACCAGTGTTGTTCACTACACCAGTGTGAGCACTGTACCCTTGACCAGTGTTGTTCACTACACCAGTGTGAGCACTGTACCCTTGACCAGTGTTGTTCACTACACCAGTGTGAGCACTGTACCCTTGACCAGTGTTGTTCACTACACCAGTGTGAGCACTGTACCCTTGACCAGTGTTGTTCACACCACAAGTGTGAGCACTGTACCCATGACCAGTGTTGTTCACTACACCATTGTGAGCACTGTACCCTTGACCAGTGTTGTTCACTACACCAGTGTGAGCACTGTACCCTTGACCAGTGTGGGCACTGTATCCTTGACCAGTGTTGTTCACTACACCAGTGTGGGCACTGTACCCTTGACCAGTGTTGTTCACACCACAAGTGTGAGCACTGTATCCTTGACCAGTGTTGTTCACTACACCAGTGTGAGCACTGTACCCTTGGCCAGTGTGAGCACTGTACCCATGACCATTGTTGTTCACTACACCATTGTGAGCACTGTACCCTTGACCAGTGTTGTTCACTACACCAGTGTGAGCACTGTACCCTTGACCAGTGTTGTTCACTACACCAGTGTGAGCACCGTACCCTTGACCAGTGTTGTTCACTACACCATTGTGAGCACTGTACCCTTGACCAGTGTTGTTCACTACACCAGTGTGAGCACTGTACCCATGACCAGTGTTGTTCACTACACCAGTGTGGGCACTGTACCTTTGACCAGTGTGGGCACTGTACCCTTGACCAGTGTTGTTCACTACACCAGTGTGGGCACTGTACCCTTGACCAGTGTTGTTCACTACACCAGTGTGGGCACTGTACCTTTGACCAGTGTGGGCACTGTACCCTTGACCAGTGTTGTTCACTACACCAGTGTGAGCACTGTACCCTTGACCAGTGTTGTTCACTACACCAGTGTGAGCACTGTACCTTTGACCAGTGTTGTTCACTACACCAGTGTGAGCACTGTACCCTTGACCAGTGTTGTTCACACCACAAGTGTGAGCACTGTACCCTTGACCAGTGTTGTTCACTACACCAGTGTGAGCACTGTATCCTTGACCAGTGTTGTTCACTACACCAGTGTGGGCACTGTACCCTTGACCAGTGTTGTTCACTACACCAGTGTGAGCACTGTACCCTTGACCAGTGTTGTTCACACCACAAGTGTGAGCACTGTATCCTTGACCAGTGTTGTTCACACCACAAGTGTGGGCACTGTACCCTTGACCAGTGTGGGCACTGTACCCTTGACCAGTGTTGTTCACACCACAAGTGTGAGCACTGTACCCTTGACAAGTGTTGTTCACTACACCAGTGTGGGCACTGTACCCTTGACCAGTGTTGTTCACTACACCAGTGTGAGCACTGTACCCTTGACCAGTGTTGTTCACTACACCAGTGTGGGCACTGTACCCTTGACCAGTGTTGTTCACACCACAAGTGTGAGCACTGCATCCTTGACCAGTGTTGTTCACTACACCAGTGTGAGCACTGTACCCTTGACCAGTGTGAGCACTGTACCCTTGACCATTGTTGTTCACTACACCATTGTGAGCACTGTACCCTTGACCAGTGTTTTCACTACACCAGTGTGAGCACTGTACCCTTGACCAGTGTTGTTCACTACACCAGTGTGAGCACTGTACCCTTGACCAGTGTTGTTCACACCAGTGTGAGCACTGTACCCTTGACCAGTGTTGTTCACTACACCAGTGTGAGCACTGTACCCATGACCAGTGTTGTTCACTACACCAGTGTGGGCACTGTACCCTTGACCAGTGTTGTTCACTACACCAGTGTGAGCACTGTATCCTTGACCAGTGTTGTTCACTACACCAGTGTGGGCACTGTACCCTTGACCAGTGTTGTTCACACCACAAGTGTGAGCACTGTATCCTTGACCAGTGTTGTTCACTACACCAGTGTGAGCACTGTACCCTTGACCAGTGTGAGCACTGTACCCATGACCATTGTTGTTCACTACACCATTGTGAGCACTGTACCCTTGACCAGTGTTGTTCACTACACCAGTGTGAGCACTGTACCCTTGACCAGTGTTGTTCACTACACCAGTGTGAGCACTGTAACCTTGACCAGTGTTGTTCACTACACCAGTGTGAGCACTGTACCCTTGACCAGTGTTGTTCACTACACCAGTGTGAGCACTGTACCCATGACCAGTGTTGTTCACTACACCAGTGTGAGCACTGTACCTTTGACCAGTGTTGTTCACTACACCAGTGTGGGCACTGTATCCTTGACCAGTGTTGTTCACTACACCAGTGTGAGCACTGTACCCTTGACCAGTGTTGTTCACTACACCAGTGTGGGCACTGTACCCTTGACCAGTGTGGGCACTGTACCCTTGACCAGTGTTGTTCACTACACCAGTGTGAGCACTGTACCCTTGACCAGTGTTGTTCACTACACCAGTGTGAGCACTGTACCCTTGACCAGTGTGGGAACTGTACCCTTGACCAGTGTTGTTCACTACACCAGTGTGGGCACTGTACCCTTGACCAGTGTTGTTCACTACACCAGTGTGGGCACTGTACCCTTGACCAGTGTGGGCACTGTACCCTTGACCAGTGTTGTTCACTACACCAGTGTGAGCACTGTACCCTTGACCAGTGTTGTTCACTACACCAGTGTGGGCACTGTACCCTTGACCAGTGTTGTTCACTACACCAGTGTGGGCACTGTACCCTTGACCTGTGTGGGCACTATACCCTTGACCAGTGTTGTTCACTACACCAGTGTGAGCACTGTACCCTTGACCAGTGTTGTTCACTACACCAGTGTGGGCGCTGTACCCTTGACCAGTGTGGGCACTGTACCCTTGACCAGTGTTGTTCACTACACCAGTGTGAGAACTGTACCCATGACCAGTGTTGTTCACTACACCATTGTGAGCACTGTACCCTTGACCAGTGTTGTTCACTACACCATTGTGAGCACTGTACCCTTGACCAGTGTTGTTCACTACACCAGTGTTGTTCACTACACCAGTGTGGGCACTGTACCCTTGACCAGTGTTGTTCACTACACCAGTGTGGCACTGTACCCTTGACCAGTGTTGTTCACTACACCAGTGTGAGCACTGTACCCTTGACCAGTGTTGTTCACTACACCAGTGTGGGCACTGTACCCTTGTCCAGTGTTGTTCACTACACCAGTGTGGGCACTGTACCCTTGTCCAGTGTTGTTCACTACACCAGAGTGGGCACTGTACCCTTGACCAGTGTTGTTCACTACACCAGTGTGAGCACTGTACCCTTGACCAGTGTTGTTCACTACACCAGTGTGAGCACTGTACCCTTGACCAGTGTTGTTCACTACACCAGTGTGAGCACTGTACCCTTGACCAGTGTTGTTCACTACACCAGTGTGAGCACTGTACCCTTGACCAGTGTTGTTCACTACACCAGTGTGGGCACTGTACCCTTGACCAGTGTTGTTCACTACACCAGTGTGAGCACTGTACCCTTGACCAGTGTGAGCACTGTACCCTTGACCAGTGTTGTTCACTACACCAGTGTGGGCACTGTATCCTTGACCAGTGTTGTTCACTACACCATTGTGAGCACTGTACCCTTGACCAGTGTTGTTCACTACACCAATGTGAGCACTGTACCCTTGACCCAGTGTGAGCACTGTATCCTTGACCAGTGTTGTTCACTACACCAGTGTGGGCACTGTACCCTTGACCAGTGTTGTTCTCTACACCAGTGTGAGCACTGTACCCTTGACCAGTGTTGTTCACTACACCAGTGTGAGCACTGTACCCATGACCAGTGTGAGCACTGTACCCTTGACCAGTGTTGTTCACTACACCAGTGTGAGCACTGTACCCTTGACCAGTGTTGTTCACTACACCAGTGTGAGCACTGTACCCATGACCAGTGTGAGCACTGTACCCTTGACCAGTGTTGTTCACTACACCAGTGTGGGCACTGTACCCTTGACCAGTGTGAGCACTGTACCCTTGACCAGTGTTGTTCACTACACCAGTGTGAGCACTGTACCCTTGACATGTGTTGTTCACTACACCAGTGTGGGCACTGTACCCTTGACCAGTGTTGTTCCCTACACCAGTGTGGGCACTGTACCCATGACCAGTGTTGTTCATTACATCAGTGTGAGCACTGTACCCTGGACCCGTGTGGGCACTGTACCCTTGACCAGTGTTGTTCTCTACACCAGTGTGGGCGCTGGAGCCTTGACCAGTGCTGTTGTCTACACAACTGTGAACACTTTACCCTTGACCAGTGTTGTTCCTTACACAAGTGTGGGCGCTGTACCCTTGACCAGTAATGTTCCTTAACCAGTTTGGGCATCTCTACCCCTGACCAGTGGTGCTCCCGACTCCACTGGTCATTTTACTGTGTACACGCATCTTCACATAATAGTTCACTATGTACTCATCTTCACACATTATTATTATTATTATTAGTGTTATTATTATTATTATTATTATTATATTATTATTAGTGTTATTATTATTATTATTATTATTATTGTTATTATTATTATTATTATTAGTGTTATTATTATTATTATTATTATTATTATTATTATTATATTATTATTGTTATTATTATTATTATTATTATTATTATTATTATTATTATCTTACAGCTTCATACTTTGATTCATCACTATTACACCCGCGTCATGCTTTCTCTAATGTATCTCCTACCACTATAATCTCTGAAGTAATCAATACTTTGTGCGTAATATTTTCGGTTATCATTAACCCCATCATAGAAAATGGAACAGCCTACCCGACATACACACACACATGCTGAACGATTCTTTTGACATTTTTGATTTGTTGTTATTTTTTAATTCAATTTAATTACAAAAATCAATGATTTGCATCTTTGGCCCATTCACCCTTTAACAATCACAACCTTATTTACATCTTTAGCATCATCTTTACAATCATTACACAGTCCTACGACATAGACCGTGTGTTGTGACATAAACCTGGCACCGCGACGTGAGGCACAGGGTGAGGCACAGCGTGAGGCACTGGGTGAGACACATGATGAACCACAGGGTGAGGCACAGGGTGAGGCACAGGGTGAGACACAGGGTGAGGCACAGGGTGAGGCACAGGGTGAGGCACAGCGTGAGGCACAGGGTGAGACACATGATGAACCACAGGGTGAGGCACAGGGTGAGGCACAGGGTGAGGCACAGGGTGAGGCACAGGGTGAGGCACAGGGTGAGACACAGGATGAGGCACAGGGTGAGGCACAGGGTGAGACACAGGATGAGGCACAGGGTGAGACACAGGATGAGGCACAGGGTGAGACACAGGATGAGGCACAGGGTGAGACACAGGATGAGGCAGAGGGTGAGGCACAAGGTGAGGCACAGGGTGAGGCACAGGGTGAGGCATAGGGTGAGACACAGGGTGAGGCACATGGTGAGGCACAGGGTGAGGCACAGGGTGAGACACAGGATGAGGCACAGGGTGAGGCACAGGGTGAGGCATAGGGTGAGACACAGGATGAGGCACAGGGTGAGACACAGGATGAGGCACAGGGTGAGACACAGGATGAGGCACAGGGTGAGACACAGGATGAGGCAGAGGGTGAGGCACAGGGTGAGGCACAGGGTGAGGCACAGGGTGAGGCACAGGGTGAGACACAGGATGAGGCACAGGGTGAGACACAGGATGAGGCACAGGGTGAGACACAGGATGAGGCAGAGGGTGAGGCACAGGATGAGGCACAGGGTGAGGCATAGGGTGAGACACAGGATGAGGCACAGGGTGAGACACAGGATGAGGCACAGGGTGAGGCATAGGGTGAGACACAGGATGAGGCACAGGGTGAGACACAGGATGAGGCACAGGGTGAGGCATAGGGTGAGACACAGGATGAGGCACAGGGTGAGACACAGGATGAGGCAGAGGGTGAGGCACAGGGTGAGGCACAGGGTGAGACACAGGGTGAGGCACAGGGTGAGGCACAGGGTGAGGCACAGGGTGAGACACAGGATGAGGCACAGGGTGAGACACAGGATGAGGCACAGGGTGAGACACAGGATGAGGCAGAGGGTGAGGCACAGGGTGAGGCACAGGGTGATGCACAGAGTGAGGCACAGGGTGAGGCACAGGGTGAGGCACAGGGTGAGGCACAGGGTGAGGCACAGGATGAGGCACAGGGTGAGGCACAGGGTGAGACACAGGGTGAGGCACAGGATGAGGCACAGGGTGAGGCACAGGGTGAGGCACAGGGTGAGACACAGGGTGAGGCACAGGGTGAGGCACAGGATGAGGCACAGGGTGAGGCACAGGGTGAGGCACAGGGTGAGACACAGGGTGAAGCACAGGATGAGGCACAGGGTGAGGCACAGGGTGAGGCACAGGGTGAGGCACAGGTGAGGCACAGGGTGAGGCACAGGGTGAGACACAGGATGAGGCACAGGGTGAGGACACAGGATGAGGCACAGGGTCAGGCACAGGGTGAGACACAGGGTGAGACACAGGATGAGGCACAGGGTGAGACACAGGGTGAGGCACAGGGTGAGGCACAGGGTGAGGCACAGGGTGAGGCACAGGGTGAGGCACAGGGTGAGGCACAGGGTGGGGCACAGGGTGAGACACAGTGTGAGGCACAGGGTGATGCACAGGGGCACAGGGTGGGGCACATGGTGAGGCACAGGGTGAGGCACAGGGTGAGGCACAGGGTGATGCACAGGGGCACAGGGTGGGTGAAGCACAGGGTGAGACACAAAGTGAGGCACAGGGTGATGCACCGGGGCACAGGGTGGGGTGAAGCACAGGGTGAGACACAGGGTGAGGCACAGGGTGAGGCACAGGGTGGGGCACAGATTGAGTCACCGGGTGAGGCACAGGGTGAGGCACAGGGTGAGGCACAGGGTGAGCCACAGGGTGGGGCACAGAGTGAGGCACAGGGTGAGGCACAGGGTGAGGCACAGGGTGAGGCACAGGGTGAGGCACAGGGTGAGGCACAGGGTGAGCACAGGGTGGGGCACAGGGTGAGGCACAGGGTGAGACACAGGATGAGGCACAGGGTGAGGCACAGGGTGAGGCACAGGGTGAGACACAGGGTGAGGCATAGGGGAGCACAGGGTGGGGGCACAGGGTGAAGCACAGGGTGAAGCACAGGGTGGTGCACAGGGTGAGGCACAGGGTGAGGCACAGGGTGAGGCACAGGGTGAGGCACAGGGTGAGGCACAGGGTGAGACACAGGGTGAG
>WNGS01105288.1:0-28709 GCA_020271785.1 Procambarus virginalis | reverse complement strand
GGGTGGTGTGGGGGTGGTATGGGGGATGGTGTGGGTGGTGTGGGGGATGGTGTGGGTGTGTGGGGGTGTGTGGGGGATGGTGTGGGGGGTTGGTGGGGTGTGGGTGTGGTGGGGGATGTGTGGGTGGTGTGGGGGATGGTGGGGGTGGTATGGGGGATGGTGTGGGTGGTGTGGGGGATGGTGTGGGTGGTGTGGGGGATGGTGGGGGGGGTGTGGGGGATGGTGTGGGGGGTGTGGGTGGTGTGGGGGATGGTGTGGGTGGTGTGGGTGGTGTGGGGGATGGTGGGGTGGTGTGGAGGATGTGTGGGTGGTGTGGGGGATGGTGTGGGTGGTGTGGGGGATGGTGTTGGGTGGTGTGGAGGATGGTGTGGGTGGTGTGGGGGATGGTGTGGGTGGTGTGGAGGATGGTGTGGATGGGGTGGGGGATGGTGATTCTCGCATCACTAGCAAGGACTCCCTTTATGAGTCAGGTGCAGTGTTTTCTAATGCTAATGTGTCCTGGCATATGTAAAAAAAAAAAAAATTATGAAGGTTGTTGGGGCCGACGGATGGAACGAATTCCGCACTGGAACGAATCGGCTTCGCCCCATATAGTTCGTTCAAGTGAGGACACACTGTATGTATATATTTTGTTCACCACAACTGTACAGCTAAGCTGATATAGTTATTTCAGGCACTAAGAGTCGTCGCTATACACAGCTGGCGGCTCCCTCACTCATTCAAGGTCACACACACACTAAACTTTCTCCCCCAACAATACTGTTTGCAGTGTTATAACCCTATATACACATATTATATATAAGTATATACATGTTTTATGCACTGTAACTGTACACCTAAGCTTGTAGTGCGCCCAAAGAGCATAGTGGCCACCCTCTAACCAGCTCGACAAATCGTGCAGACGACGTCACCTCCGTCACCCAAATGGCTCCTCCCAACATAATCCTTCTGCTGTAATTACACTAATACACACATTATATATAAGTATCTACATTTGTGTTCACCATAGAGAACCACTTAGCTGGTATGGTGAATGCAAACAATAACAGGTGGTCACACAGTCAGTAAACGATGCTGTCTCCCTCAGTCTCTCAGCATCACTCTTCCCACAGCGCTAATTATTACAACAATCCTGTTATTATCACAACCCTGGTTATTTATATCACAGTCAGGAGTCATCTGTAATATTGTCATCATTAAATAATAACAATTATATATTTATTTTGACATTTTTCGGCGATGCTGTGGTCACAAGCTGAACAGCAATGCTGATCGCTCATACTGCGTGCACCAGCCTTGGTTGCTCCAACAGTACTGTGCCTCTCACACCTGAGAATATTGCCCACGATTTTTTTTTTAAATGGCGTCTGTTTACAAGAGCCCTGAGGAAGCTACTGTGAACCCCGTGTAGCCGCGGGCCATTTGAATCGAGCCTGGCACCCTATGGCGTATATATATGCCATGCGCACCGTGGGACATGTTACTCAGGGCATATATATACGCCATGCGCAGTTTAAGGGTTAATTACAAATGAAGGTACGTACACAGAGGATGACAAAGAGATTAGTGAAATTCTAAGAAGCCAGTATGAGGCTATGTTTAGCACACCAATAAACAACATGAAAGTTGATGACCCAGACAGCTTCTTTATGAATGACATTCAAGCTGCAGATAATATAACGGATATTACCACAAACTCGAAAGACTTTGAAAGAGAAATTGACAATATGCCTATGCACTCAGCTCCTGGGCCTGACTCATGGAATTCAATATTCATAAAGAAATGTAAAGTACCAGTAGCGATAGCACTCAGCGTAATATGGAGAAAGAGCCTGGATACAGGGGAGATACCAGCAGCACTTAAATCTGCAGATATAGCTCCGTTGCACAAGGGGGGAGTAAAGCCTTGGCTAAAAATTATAGGCCAGTTGCACTAACATCACACATAATAAAAGTGTTTGAAAGAGTGATTAGGAATCAAATTTCTAGTTTTATGGAAAGCAATGAATTGCATAACCCAGGACAACATGGATTTAGAGCGGGAAGATCCTGTCTGTCACAGTTACTCAACCACTATTTTTCAGACAAAAGTTGTGTGAAAACTTACACACACACACACACCATCCCAACACAACATCCCACACAACAGATTCCATCCCAAGTTCTATCCCAGGAGGCCGACAAGAGGAGCTCCAGCTTATTTCAACAATCCTAAGTGTTGTAGTACAGGATGATGATAGTGAGTGGTGTCCCAGACAACATAAAGGTATAGTGCTTTTGAAAAATAGGTGAGATAACAGGAATGTGCCAAGGGAAGTGAAAAAATTGGATTAGAAAAAGTTGCCCTAGTGTTTACAGTGCAGAGAACAGCATTCAAGATGGCCACTGGTGGCAAGAGGAAATACACAACAGAGCTTGATTTTGATGGTTTCAGTGAAGAAAGCATTGAGATAACCAGTCTATACAACAAGTTGGCAAAATTAGATACTATAGTAACCTCTCATATACAATTAATTAGTAAATTGAAAGAAAGTAATGACCATTTAAATAGCAAAGTTGTATGTCTTGAGGGTGTAGTGAAAGACTTGTGCAAGGATAAGATTAAATTGGAAACAAATTGCAAAGCCATGGAAGAAGAAAATAGTCTCTTAAAAATAGCTTTGGAAGAAGTTAAAGTAAATTTAAACACAAATGACTACAATAGGTTAGGCAAAGAAATTCAACAGGAGAAACAGCTTTTGTCAGCACAGATGGAGGAAGTTGCACAGGGAATAGAACAGTGCAAGAAAGATATGCAACTCACTTATGCGCAAGTGGCCAAGGAGAAGGAAAAAATAGAAGCAGCAGTAAAAGAAGTCAAACACTGCAGCAACCAAGATAAAACAAACATTAGGCTAGAAGTGAGAAAAGAATTGGCATCTAACCCGCGGTTGGTGCAAAACACAGTTGATCGGAGTAAGTCCCTGATCATTTTTGGATGCAAAGAAAAGGAGATAACATCAAGGTCAGAAAGAGCTGTAGAAGAAGCAAAAGTAGTAGATAAAATTGTTGGCCTCGTGGAAGGTCTTACAACCAAAGAGAATGTGTGCGACTACAGGAGAATAGGCAGATATGTAAAAGGGAAAGATCGACCTTTGAGGATCACCCTAAACGGTGCCAAACAGATGGAAGAAGTACTAAGGAATGCCAGAAAATTACAAAGCGTTGAGGATGGGAAAGGGTGGTCGTTAAGATGAGATCTTTCAAAAGAAGATAGAGAGAAGCTGAAACTGAACCTCGCCGAGGCAAAACGTTTAAATGAGAGCAGGAATGAAGAAGAAATCAATTCTTTTTTCTACAAAGTGATAGGGGTAGGCAGACCAGTAAAGTGGTACATAAAAGCAAACCAACAAAATCATTAGAGAAAGGGGGAGTGAAAAATAAGAAGATGGGGAACAAGTTCCTGAAGATTGCATACACCAACATAGATGGAATAAGGTCAAAGATACTGGACTTAAGTGATATAATACAGCTGCAGACACCAGACATTGTTGCACTCACGGAGACAAAACTTGAAGATGTTATTTTAAATGAGGTCATATTCCCAAGGGGCTACTCAATTTGGAGACGGGACAGAAAAATTAGGAAAGGCGGTGGCGTTGCTGTGCTGGTGAAAGAACACCTAAAGGTGAACGAAATAATGACTGCCAATCCACAAGAAGTTGACATAATAGCACTAGAGATCTGCCATGAGGATGATAAACTAGTGATCATAAATGCATATAGTCCACCGCTAAGCAGCACATGGTCAAAGGAGGAGCTAGATAGTAAACGAGAAGGTCTTATAACGATAATGAGAGAGATCATAGCGAGAGCGGATAACGATAGTTCACGACTGTTGATATTCGGCGACTTCAACTTGAAATCCATAGACTGGGAAGCATATGAAGCTAAAACAGAAGATTTCTGGACCTGTAAATTTGTAGACCTCATCCTGGAAACATTCTTGTATCAACATGTTAAACAAGCTACGAGGATGAGGGAAGGTGACGTTCCCTCCATGCTAGATTTGATATTTACCAGGAAGGAGTAAGAAATATTTGACATTCAGTACCTACCTCCCTTGGGTAAAAGTGACCATGTCTTTTTGGGGATAAAGTATGCAATGCGTTATAATCTGGAAGAAAATATGATGGTCGATGCAATTGAAAAACCTGACTTTAGGAGAGGACATTATGGCAACCTTAGAAAATTTTTTAGGGAGTATAATTGGACAGACTTGTTGCTAGGCAAGGAAGTGAATGAGATGTATGTCAAGTTTTGTGAAATATATGATAAAGGCACAAAAAAATTTATACCAAAACAGAGAAGCAGAACTAGGAAACAGGATTGGTTCGACAGAAAGTGCGAGAGGACCAGAGACCAAAAGACACAAAAATGGAATCAATACAGGAAGAGGCCAAACCCCCAAACATACCAGCGATACAAAGATGCGAGAAACAACTACACGGCAGTGAGGAGAGAGGCAGAAAGAAATTTTGAAAAAGGGATTGCAGACAAATGTAAAACAGAACCAGGTCTATTCTATAAATTCATAAACAACAAATTGCAGGTAAAGGATAATATTCAGAGGTTGAAAATGGGAAATAGATTCACGGAAAATGAAAAGGAAATGTGTGAAACATTAAACGAAAAGTTCCAAAGTGTGTTTGTACAAAATGAAATCTTCAGGGAACCAGATACAATAAGAATTCCAGAGAACAACATAGAGCACATAGAGGTGTCTAGAGACGAAGTGGAAAAAATGCTCAAAGAGCTAAATAAGAACAAAGCAGTTGGTCCAGATGGAGTTTCACCATGGGTTCTGAGAGAATGTGCACCTGAGCTCAGCATCCCTCTTCAACTGATCTTTCAGGCATCCCTGTTTACAGGAGTTGTAGCTGATGTGTGGAAAAAGGCTAACATAGTTCCAATTTACAAGAGTGGAAGCAGGGAAGACCCCCTTAATTATAGACCGGTATCATTGACAAGTGTAATAGTCAAAATATTGGAAAAAATAATTAAAACTAAATGGGTAGCACACCTGGAGAGAAATGATATAATATCAGACAGACAGTATGGTTTTCGATCTGGTAGATCCTGTGTATCGAATTTACTCAGTTTTTATGATCGAGCAACAGAGATATTACAGGAAAGAGATGGTTGGGCTGACTGCATCTATCTGGACCTAAAAAAGGCTTTCGACAGAGTTCCACATAAGAGGTTGTTCTGGAAACTGGAAAATATTGGAGGAGTGACAGGTACGCTTCTAACATGGATGAAAAACTTTCTGACTGATAGAAAAATGAGGGCTGTGATCAGAGGCAATGTATCGGACTGGAGAAATGTCACAAGTGGAGTACCACAGAGTTCAGTTCTTGCACCAGTGATGTTTATTGTCTACATAAATGATCTACCAGTTGGTATACAGAATTATATGAACATGTTTGCTGATGATGCTAAGATAATAGGAAGGATAAGAAATTTAGATGATTGTCATGCCCTTCAAGAAGACCTGGATAAAATAAGTATATGGAGCACCACTTGGCAAATGGAATTTAATGTTAATAAATGTCATGTTATGGAATGTGGAATAGGAGAACATAGACCCCACACAACCTATATATTATGTGAGAAATCTTTAAAGAACTCTGATAAAGAAAGAGATCTAGGGGTGGTTCTAGATAGAAAACTATCACCTGAAGACCACATAAAGAATATTGTGCAAGGAGCCTATGCTATGCTTTCTAACTTCAGAATTGCTTTTAAATACATGGATGGGGATATACTAAAGAAATTGTTCATGACTTTTGTTAGGCCAAAGCTAGAATATGCAGCTGTTGTTTGGTGCCCATATCTTAAGAAGCACATCAACAAACTGGAAAAGGTGCAAAGACATGCTACTAAGTGGCTCCCAGAACTGAAGGGTAAGAGCTACGAGGAAAGGTTAGAAGCATTAAATATGCCAAAACTAGAAGACAGAAGAAAAAGAGGTGATAGGATCACTACATACAAAATAGTAACAGGAATTAATAAAATCGACAGGAAAGATTTCCTGAGACCTGGAACTTCAAGAACAAGAGGTCATAGATATAAACTGGCTAAACACAGATGCCGAAGAAATATAAGAAAATTCACTTTCGCAAACAGAGTGGTAGACAGTTGGAACAAGTTGGGGGAGAAGGTGGTGGAGGCCAAGACCGTCAGTAGTTTCAAAGCGTTATATGACAAAGAGTGCTGGGAAGACGGGACACCACGAGCGTAGCTCTCATCCTGTAACTACACTTAGGTAATTAGCAAGGAAGTAGCTAAAAGGTACTCATCAATGCTTACCAGTATCATAAGAAAGGCAAAACTAGCATATTATGTGAATAGATTCAATGAAGCAAAAGGTAACATGAAAAGCACTTGGAAAACAATCTCTAGTATCCTAGGAACTAAGCAACACTCACATAACCAAATAAAGCTCTACAAGGATGGGGATATACTGTCAACTGATTTAGAAATGGCAAATGAATTTAATAGTTTCTTTTCATCGGTTGGTGCTAATCTTGCCAGTCAAATCCCACAGACTCAGACACATATTAACACATATCTCTCAGGCAGCTATCCAAACTCTCTTCTCCTTTCACCAATCAGCCCGGCAGATGTTGTGCCCATCATACACTCTCTAAAAACCAAGGCAGGGAACACCAGTGAAATTCCGTCCATTGTATACAAGAGAGCCTCCCATGCCCTTGCCTCACCCATAGCCCTACTGTTCAACAAATCTATAGAGTGTCACACCTTCCCTGATATCCTCAAAAAAGCAAGAGTAACGCCAGTCCATAAAGGAGGCAATCCGGCGGACATAAATAATTATAGACCAATATCAAATCTACCCATTCTATCAAAAATATTTGAAAAAATTATTTACAAACAGCTCTATTCCTACCTCGTAAAATTCGACATACTCAGCCCCTGCCAGTTTGGCTTCCGGTCCCAAAAGAGCACCAACGATGCAATCATTAGTCTCCTTGACGTAATCTACTCAGCCCTTGACAAAAATGAGTTTCCAATTGGACTCTTCATTGACCTAAGAAAAGCCTTTGATACTGTTAATCACAACTACCTCTTACTTAAACTTCAGCATTATGGAATCCGTGGCCTTGCCCTTGACTACATCCGATCCTATCTTAGTGACAGACACCAATATGTAACCATCAATGATACAACTTCTTCCACTCTACCAATTACCGTTGGAGTGCCTCAGGGCAGTATCTTAGGACCTCTTCTATTTCTTATATATATAAATGATCTGCCTAATGTCTCTAATATTCTCAAACCTATATTGTTTGCTGATGATACTACCCTTATCTATTCAGACCTCAACCCACATACACTAAATAATGTTGTGAATAATGAATTAAAAAAAGTCCACTTCTGGATGTCAACTAACAAACTAACATTAAACATTGAAAAGACTTACTACATCTTATTTGGAAGCAAATCATCAAATGCAATTCAGCTACAGATAGACAATATTAACATCAGTAATAAAAATGATGGCAAGTTTCTTGGCCTATTCCTAGACAAGAGACTCAACTTCAGCACCCACATACAACACATAACTAAGAAAGTCTCTAAAACAGTTGGTATACTCTCCAAAATCAGATATTATGTTCCTAACTCCGCTCTCCTCTCACTATATTATGCACTAATCTACCCCTATCTTAATTATGGTATCTGTGCATGGGGGTCTACCACTGCAAACCACCTTAAGCCCATCATCACGCAGCAAAAATCTGCTATCAGAATAATAACTAACTCAGCTTTTAGACAACATTCAGCTCCCTTGTTTAAATCTCTAAACTTGCTAAATATTAACTCCCTCCACACATTCTCTTGTGTCAACTACATTTACAAAACCCTGTTTTTAAATGCAAACCATGCTCTGAAACTCTCCCTGGATGGATGTAATAGGACCCATTTTCACCACACCAGAAATAAATATCTCTTTGATATCCCCAGGGTCAAACTTAATCTGTGTAAACACTCTATGCAAATTAAGGGACCTAGTCTATGGAACTCACTCCCTAGTGAATTGAAAAACTGTAAAAGTTTTGCCTTATTTAAAAACAAAACCAAAAAGTACCTGATTTCATCTTCTTAGTTTCCTACACTGAGCTTTAAATTTGCTCTGTACCTAGTGTTACCCAATCTCCTAATTTTTATGTATTTAACCCTACCAACCTTATCATTGTGTTCATTGCTGTCTTCTTTTATGTGCTAGCCATATGCTGTTTTGTGCCTACCAATTTTTGTCAACTACCATTCAAGCTGTCATTGCAATCAATCTTAGCTGCCTATGTGCTTTAATCCACTGTACCTACAATTTTCTCTATTTTTTTTCTTGCCATGTATCTGTTATCATTTCTTTTATAAATCTTGCAAGTATTTACCTACTTAAAATTTTCTTAGATTAAGGACCTGCCCGAAACGCTGCGCGTACTAGTGGCTTTACAAGACTGTAATTACCATTTTATGTATCCACACATTCCCAATGTACCTTCTTGTATATGCATAAATAAATAAATAAATAAATAAATTACACTTAGGTAATTACTATGACAAAATCACAGAAGCCCTAGAAGAAAAGCAAAATGCTGATGTTGTTTACACAGACTTTGCAAAGGCGTTCGACAAATGTGACCATGGGGTGATAGCTCACAAAATGAGGTCAATGGGAATAACTGGAAAAGTAGGATGCTAGATACTCGATTTCCTGTCGGACACAACACAAAGAGTAACAGTCAATCAGATAAAATCGAGTCCAAGCGATGTTAAAAGCTCTGTACCTCAAGGTACAGTACTTGCACTGCTACTGTTCCTTATTCTCATATCTGATATAGACAAAAATACACATCACAGCTTTGTGTCGTCCTTTGAAGATGACACAAAAATCAGCATGAAAATTACCTCTGCTGAAGACATTGAAAAACTACAAGCAGATGTCAACAAAGTTTTCGATTGGGCAGCAGAAAATAACATGATGTTTAACAGTGATAAATTTCAGGTACTCAGGTATGGCAAAAATGAGGAGCTGAAACATAATACAGGGTACAAAACACAATCGAATCTTCCCATAGTAGAAAAACAGCATGTCAAGGATTTGGGAATAATGATGTCAGACGATCTAACGTTTAGGGAGCATAACCAAGCAAATATTGTGTCAGCCAGAAAAATGATCGGATGGATTACGAGAACTTTCAAATCCAGGGATCCTATCACAATGGTTGTACTCTTCAAGTCACTTGTGTTGTCCCGTCTCGAGTACTGCTCAGTACTCACTTCCCCCTTCAGGGCAGGAGAGATTACTGAAATAGAGGGAATACAGAGAACATATACGGCACGCATAGACGAGATAAAGCACCTAAATTATTGGGATCATCTCAAAGCTCTCCAAATGTACTCCCTAGAAAGAAGACGAGAGAGATACCAAATAATATACACATGGAAAATACTGGAGGGCCAGGTCCCAAATCTGCACAGTAAAATAACAACGTACTGGAGTGTACGATATGGAAGAAAATGCAAGATTGATCCAGTGAAGGGCAGAGGTGCCATAGGCACAATCAGAGAGCACTGTATAAACATCAGAGGTCCGCGGTTGTTCAATGTCCTCCCAGCGACTATAAGAAATATTGCCGGAACAACCGTGGACATCTTCAAGAGAAAACTGGACTGTTTTCTAAAAGTTCCAGACCAGCCGGGCTGTGGTGGGTATGTGGGCCTGCGGGCCGCTCCAAGATCAGAGACAACAAAAGCGGTAGCACTGACGCCCCACAACAAAACCGAGCCAGTCCTGGAACCCCACATGAATAGGGATGTGCCAATACGCGTACTTGAGGTCCAGGGACACCATCCAAGCGCCCGGTTCCAACAGAACCCGGACCTGGGACAGAGTGGTCATCCGAAACGAGGGGCAAGAAACCCAAGGGTTCAGACGGGACAAGTCCAGAATGAACCGCAGGTCCGCACAGTCCTGTTTCGGAACTGGAAACAGGCAGGAAACCCACCTAAGGGAAGGAGTCGTTTCGACTACGCCCAAGCGTACCCACTCCAAGATGACTTGACGGAGCGCAGGAGAGGAAGCCTGCCCCGTCAGCCCCTAACCCCCTGCAGGAGGCAGAGCCACCCAACGCCACCGCAGGCCGCGAGAAACTACTTGAAAAGCCCACAAATCGTGAGACCAGGCGTAAGCGAACAGAGACAGCCTCCCCCCCATCGCCCCGTCAATGGGGCGAACTGCGAAAGGGCCGCTGCCCCTTACGAGAACCCGACCTGTGCGCAGAGCGAACACCGCGCCGACCAAGCACAGATGGGACTGCAGGCGGCACCGGCACTGAACCCGACACCTGTGGCCCACCCCGACGAATGGAACCGCGCGCCCTGGTACGACCCCGCCGGGAAGGAAGCCCCCAGTTCCCCCGGAGAACCAACAACTCAGACATAGGGCGGCAAGAGGAAGAAGCCGCCTGAATATAACGATTTACCGCAGAAACCTCAAAAAGCAGAGGACAAAAGGGAGAAGACAACCTAAGAACCAGGGCCCAAGCGGATTCCAAGGAGGAAGCAAGGACCGCCTGACGACACGCGAAGCGCGCAGCGAAAAACCACAGCAACACCTCCCGCAGGATAGGCGCAAAAAGCTTCAACATGGCAGACGACGCCTGAGCAGCGGAGACCAAGGCGTCAGACCCTGGAACGGCCCTAAGCGCCTCAATATCCTCCGCAAGCCAATCCGAGGATAGCTCCAGGAGGGAAAAGAAACGCAGGACCGAAGCCAAAAAGCCACGAGCGCGCAAATCCTCCGCCACAAGAGCAGCCGACAGGGAAGGAACCTGCACATGGAGCTGCACCGCACCAACATCCTGCAGAAGGGCAGGAGCGAAAAGACACTCATTAAGGTGCTCAAAATCGCCCCCCAGGTAAACCTGGACCACAGTCAATGCCTCACGCCACTCAAACGTGCGGGTTCGACAGAACGAGTCCCAAGCATCCAGAGAAAACGAGGGGCAGTCTGCAAGCCAGGACGACCCCGGAACCTCATAACGAACCCAGTAAGGACACGAAGATCCAAACCCGAAGCAAGACGGATCGATTATGGAGGCGTACTCCGGGTCACGCAGGAGGGAAGCCGCCAAGGCCGACCGCACCTCAGACGAAGAGATGCGGGAAGCCGAAAACCTCCGGAAAGATGGAACCGAAGAACCCACAGGGACACGGAACCGAACCCGGGGAGGAGCAGAACCCAAGTCCAATTCGTACGCAGAGGGGGGAAAGAAAAACCACACTCCTTGCAACAGTAAGCCCCGCTCAGAAGGACAGAAAATCCAGGCGGGGTCCAATGGAGCCCAAGGCCCCCAAGTCAGCTCCTCCCCAACCCCAGGAGCCTCTACACCAGGCCCCGGGGCCGAGTCGTCCTCCAAAGCCCCGGCCTCACAAGAAAAAGCCGGGGCAGCCGAAAGCTCCGGAAGAGAAGGGGCCCACTGGTCAGACCCCGGAGCAGCGCCAGGAGGAACAGACTTGAATGCCTCCGTAGCCCCCTCGGACGGGGCAACCCCCAAAACTGCCCGAGTCTTGGAAACCTCTAAACCCCACCCCGACCCCGAAGCCCTCAGACGCTTGGGGGCCAGAAGTAGGGGGGGAGGGGCAGAATGAGCCACCAAAGGGGAAGAACATGGGGGTGCGGACGGAACCAAGGCCGAAGCGACCAACACCCCCAAGTCCGGGTCCCTATACACAAAGCGGGGCAGCCGCGGGGCGTCCGGGGAAGCGTGAGTCCGCTTGCGTTGCAATAACCTAAACCTACCTTGCAACGCACGAGCTGCCTGCACCCGAAGTGATTCATCAGCAGACTGGGTGAATTGAGTCACAAACAAGCAACATAGCTCGCAGGACTCAGGGTCGAATGTGTCACCGACCCAACAGGCAGCATGACGGAGGCAAAAACAATGAGAGTCACCCTGAGACAAGGGGACAGAGCAACCCTCAAACTCGCACACAGCGAGAGGGGACGCAAGGGTCTCCTCCATCGGACCCAAGAGCCCCCGTGGGGTTTCCCAGGGCCCCTAGACTGGGTCTGCTAAGGGTTATCCCAGGCAGGGCACTGCTAACCGGCTACCCAAACTACCAAACAATCTGCTAAAAGCTGAACCCACAGGACGTGTCCACTCGCGAGGGCGAAGCAGGGGGTGCCACCACACAAACGACCCTAATATAAGGGGAACAAGGCAGACCCCCCTACCAGGCAAAAAGAAAAAGAAAAGAAAAACCACCCAAGTGGACAACGTACCCAGAGGGAACAGAACCGGCCGCTGTTATAGGTGAAAACTAGCTACGCAGTGCCCTGCGCCCCACCAGTGCTATAACTACCACTTACCCCAAGGTAAACAAGGGAGTAAAACCCCCAAACACTGAGGGCGGCCAAACGCCAAGCAGCGAAAAGCCAACAGAGGTAGACCCAAGGTGACTTGTGGAAGGCAACCCCAAGCCCCAAGGGCGGTACTTACAGGGCACTCAAGGAAGGTGACCCTAAGCACATGCAGCCCGAGTACCTGAGAAGACGGTTGGAACAAGTTAGGGGAGAAGGTGGTGGAGGCCAAGACCGTCAGTAGTTTCAAAGCGTTATATGACAAAGAGTGCTGGGAAGACGGGACACCACGAGCGTAGCTCTCATCCTGTAACTACACTTAGGTAATTACTTAGGTAATTACTGAAAACAAATCACAGCGCTGAGACAAGACTGGAGCTGGAGCCACACGACCATGCACGATCCCATCAGCCGAGGAACTGAGGTGTGGATCGCCAGCTTGGGGGTCTGGCGCTCCCCCTTCCCACTCCCGGGGAGGGGGGAGCTGCGCAGACATGCGGCGCGGCTGTTGTGACGTCATACTAGTTTGCTCGTTTTTCTTTTGGGGAGTTCTGTCCACTCGTTTGTTAATTTTTGTTGTTAACCAGAATAGGGGTTTGTTTTGTGGCGCTTACCTTTCTGGGTGCCTGTCCCGGTTGATTGCAGATATAGAATGCTCCAAATCACATGTCCATTTCTATGGGCCATTGCTCCCCGTGCCTCTGTGAGGGGGCCAGGTTCTGGCTCGTGGTCCCCGGTAGGCTAGAACTCCACTCATATCGACTGATGCAAAATAGTTAGAATATCCATATCAGCCATGGATAGCTCCGGGGAGCCGTAGGGGCTCCCCCCAGAAAAATTGCCGACCGGAGGGAGGGAGGGTTGCTGAGTAGCCTCCAGATCACACCCAGATAATGGTGTTTCATTACATTCAATGCTGGTTTTCTAGGGGAAGGCCCTTCGGCTCCTCGGAGCTACTTACCCAATTACAAAATAAAAATGGACTTACCCGGGAGGTGGTTGGCACTCACTGCTCAACCCGAAGTCAAGACAACTCGCTGTAACCGCTGATACAAAGCGACACAGGCCCGACTAGGCCCAAGTAGCACGCAGCCAGGACCCTGTTCGACCACCAAAAACCCCGCGCCCGAATATCAGCCTAAGACATGGTACCGAAGACGGCAGCAAGCGCAGCAAATTTATGAATATCGTGGGCAAGGGGGATAGACCGCAGGCTGGCTGGACTGAATAACCCTGCAGACGACCTGGGAGACCTGAACCCTGGAACAAGGAAGAAGGGGAAACCAAATCAACCCAATAGGGCATCCCCGGACACAGAAGCCGTGGGGCATAGATAATGGCAGAGAGCCGCAACTGGACACAAAACATGATGCACCCCCCAGCCTAACCAACCAAGCATCAACAACCCAAGGACTGCTCCAGAAAGCAGCAGTCCCATTCTTTGCCATAAAAGGAGATGGCTGCAACTGATCAAACCTACTACCAGGACCATACAGGCAGAAACCCCTGCGCCGGAGGAGAGCATGAAGCTAACAGACCCGACCCCCAGAGGCCAATTCCAACAGGAAAAAAGAGCCTTATAGAAACAATCCTTAATCCAAGAGGCCACTACAAACTGAGGAGGAGAGAGAAAGGAGAGCACCCGATCCAAAGACCAGGATGACTCGGGTAGCGAGTGAACAGGCCAGAGGTGAAATAATGCACGAGACAGCTTGCCGAACTGTGGAGAAGTTAAAACAACCCCGAACGCAAGCTGTAGTGGCTCTGCCAGTGCCGCACGATAAGAGGCAACAGTATTAGGTCTAAGATGATGGTCCTGAAACAACCATGAAAGAAAGGACAACACCACAGCATCAGAAATCAAAGTAAACCTACGAAGGGATAAGAAAAACTGAAAGGACCGCCAGGAAACTTCATACTGATGCCAAGACAAAGCACACACGTGGGACACCATCAAAGAAGCCACCTGCTCACCATACAAATTGTGATAGACTCAAGTAAAAAATACCAGACGCGAAGACTCGAGGGGAAGATCGAACAAGCCATGTAGCGGACTGGGGAGATCTCCTGAAAAAGGCGGAGTGGCAGGAAGACCCCTAGGTTAGGACACAAAGCAAGCAGCACTCGAAACCAAGGCTGGGCCGGCCACCAAGGGGCCCAAGAGGACTACTCTCCCCCTGGTAAATCTCCTAGCGAGCCACGGCCTGGAGCAACAGCGGAACAGCAGGGAAGAGGTAAAGGTAACCCCACCTCGACCAGTCTGCCAAAAGGCATCGACTCCGACTGCCTCATAGTCAGGGAAAGGAGCCACGTATACAGGGAGATGCCTCGGCCACGCCGACATAAAGAACTCCACTTCCAGAGGCCTGAATGTCTAGCAGAGCCAACTGAATGAGTTGGCGTCAACCGTCCATTCCATGGACAGGGGAATGAATCGGGACAGGCCATCTGCCAGGATGTTGAACACCCCCTGAAAGTGAACTGCCAAGAGAGCCAAACCCCAAGAACTCAGCAGACGAGTCACTTGAAGCGACCAGCCCGAAAGAGCCAAGGATCGCAAGGAACCCCCTTGGTCCAGGCAATGAACCACCGGGGAACAGTCCGAATGGAGCCTGATGGTCACTCCGCAAGCGACCCGATTCCTCCGGAGCAACACCCACACAGCCTCAAACTCCCGCACCATGCTGTTAGCCCAATGGAAGGACAGACCCCACCGACCCAGGGCTGCCTGGTGAGCACTGGTCACAAAGTCCCAGCCAATAAACGACGCATCCATGATGTAAGGTACGGAATTGCAAGCCGTACCCTAGAGTATCGCTAACAACACTCGCTCTTACTTTCTTATAAATAATGGAAGTGCAGGGATCTATATAGCAATAATCACCAGTTCTAACTACATGGGACAAGAAATACACCTTGGGGTACAATTTTACAATAGAGTTTATATTTAAAAAATACCAATGTCCTCACACTGATTAGAACAGAGGGAGGGGGGGTACTTGGATCCACCACATGATTGATACAGACAAAAAGGGGGGAAGAGGTTCCTTTCCACCAACACACACCTCAGGGGAACCACTGGCACAAGGGAACACACACAACGGTTTAGGCCTCTACAAACTGGGACTTAAGGTCATTACTCCATTCCACTCCTCTTGGGTCACTACAAAGGCCATGGGTTTTAACAATACACTACTCTGACCACAATACACAAATGGATGTACAAAGTAAATGTGGATATCCCCCTGTGACACACAGCTGAGCACATGTACGTATCTTACACGGCAGTTTACGGGACCCCATCTGGGTAAACCCATGCGTGCTTTGGCCGGTTGGGTCAAGCTACCACAAAATTGTTTAACATTTAAAACTTACCACAATAGTTTATAAGACATTGTTTTATGACATTTCTTTGCCTAACTCCCAGGCCCTTTTTGTATCAGTAAACAATTCTGTCAGTAAACAACCTTAAGTTTGAGGAAATTTTCTTTGACTAACGGTAGTTCAGGTATTCTACCATTTGTCGGTTGGGAGTTAGACAAGATTATTTGTGTGCATAGGCATCTATCCCTATGCTAGTGGCAGCTCATGTAGTGTCTAGCTTTACCATATATATATATATATATATATATATGCATGAACGCGCAAGCCATATATCACTAAGAACTCTTTGACCCGGCCAGGATTCGAACCCATGCCGTCCAGGATCACCCCTAAACGTACACAGTACCGTGACCACCGCACCAATGATCGTCTATAAGGATTGGTCAGTCTTGGCGCTTATTAACCCTTAAACTGCGCATGGCGTATATATACGCCCTGAGTAACATGTCCCACGGTGCGCATGGCGTATATATACGCCATAGGGTGCCACGCCCGATTCAAATGGCCCGCGGCTACACGGGGTTCACATTAGCTTCCTCAGGGCTCTTGTAAACAGATGCAATTTAAAAAAAAATCGTGGGCAATATTCTCAGGTGTGAGAGGCACATTACTGTTGGAGCAACCAAGGCTGGCGCACGCAGCATGAGCGATCAGCATTGCTGTTCAGCTTGTGACCACAGCATCGCCGAAAAATGTCAAAATAAATATATAATTGTTATTATTTAGTGATGACAATATTACAGATGACCCCTGACTGTGATATAAATAACCAGGGTTGTGATAATAGCAGGATTGTTGTAATAATTAGCACTGTAGGAGGAGTGATGCTGAGAGACGGAAGGAGACAGCATCGTTTACTGACTGTGTGGCCACCTGTTATTGTTTACATTCACCATACCAGCTCAGTGGTTCTCTATGGTGAACACAAATGTAGATACTTATATATAATGTGTGTATTAGTGTAATAACAGCAAAAGGATTATGCTGGGAGGAGCCATTTGGGTGACGGAGGTGATGTCGTCTGCAGGATTTGTCTAGCTGTTTAGAGAGTGGCCACTATGCTCTTTGGACGCACTACAGGCTTAGGTGTCCAGTTACGGTGCATAAAACATGTAGATATTTATATATAATATGTGTATATAGGGTAATAACACTGCAAACAGTATTGTTGGGGGAGAAAGTTTAGTGTGTGTGTGACCTTGAATGAGTGAGGGAGCCGCCAGCTGTGTATACCGACGACTCTTAGTGCCTGAACTAACTATATCAGCTTAGCTGTACAGTTGTGGTGAACAAAATATATACATACTTACATATAACGTCTGTATATAGTGTAATAACACCACAAATGGTATTGTTGGGGGAGAAAGTTTAGTGCGTGTGTTGAGGGAGTGGCAGCGAGTGGCTGGCTGGTATGTGGCGGTAACTCTTCGTTGCTTTTCGACTCTCAATACCAACTTAGTGGTTCGTTATGGTGACCAAAATATGCAGATACTTATATATAACCTGTGTATAGAGTGTAATAGCAGCAAAACTATTTGTTTATTGTTTTATGAACATAATAATTGAATTACTAATATGCACACCATACGTTTGAGTATAGCGATTATTCACCACTTTTATTATATAAATATATTACAATACACACTATTGAATAATATTACTGCAAAAAAACTAAGAAAAAATCAATCGGAGACATTGAAATAATTAGGTAATAATATCTTTGTGGCAACTCCCATCTGTCAGCGCGGGTGACGCTGACCGGCCCTGACGACCGCTCTGTCAACGCCCACTTTTTGCCAGACTTCTTCGGTCAATTGCGCCCAAAATATGTCACCTACGATTTTTTTGCTATTTTTCCCGTGCTCAGGGGACACAAATTAACATGTTTAGAAGACGAAAAAAAAATTTTGAATTTTTTTTTTCTTGCGCACAGGGGTGTAAATGTCCCCAGGACCCCTGAGCAGTGTAAGGGTTAACTAAGCTCCCTGACTGACCAACCCCAGACGACACTCATAGATCCATTTGGGTACAGTTTTTCATCAAATTCTGGCGCATGCACGGGCCGCACTGAGTCTAACATGTGTGAGAAAGCTGCATGAATGCGCAAGCCATATATCACTAAGAACTCTTTGACCCGGCCAGGATTCGAACCCATGCCGTCCAGGATCACCCCTAAACGTACACAGTACCGTGACCACCGCACCAATGATCGTCTGAGCTTAGTTAATAAGCGCCAAGACTGACCAATCCTCATAGACGATCATTGGTGCGGTGGTCACGGTACTGTGTACGTTTAGGGGTGATCCTGGACGGCATGGGTTCGAATCCTGGCCGGGTCAAAGAGTTCTTAGTGATATATGGCTTGCGCGTTCATGCAGCTTTCTCACACATGTTAGACTCAGTGCGGCCCGTGCATGCGCCAGAATTTGATGAAAAACTGTACCCAAATGGATCCATGAGTGTCGTCGGGGGTTGGTCAGTCAGGGAACTTAGTTAATAAGCGCCAAGACTGACCAATCCTTATAGACGATCATTGGTGCGGTGGTCACGGTACTGTGTACGTTTAGGGGTGATCCTGGACGGCATGGGTTCGAATTCTGGCCGGGTCAAAGAGTTCTTAGTGATATATGGCTTGCGCGTTCATGCAGCTTTCTCACACATGTTATATATATATATATATATATATATATATATATATATATATATATATATATATATATATATATATATATATATATATATATTGTGACGGTAACGAGTTGGAAATGGTGGTCGGCAGTCTTCCAACTAGCAGGTGTCAGTGCTGGGCCACATATAAAATATAAAAAAAAAAAAAAAAAGAGAAAAAAAAGAATGACTGCGTGGTTGGTAATCTGTGGTAAGGTAAGAAACATAAAACACAAAAATAAACAATGTACTTTAATAACAATAAAAAAAAACAAATTGAAATAAATGCAAAATCTTGGCTTAATGGTAAAAAATGTCAAGTGGAAAAATAGATAAACATGAAAATAGATTACGTTAATGGGGGAGGAGAATTGACATACAAAGGTAAATAAAATATGAATGCTGGAATATATGCACTATCTATAAACCTCTATTTGACCACACAAGGTGAGTCACTTAGGTGTTCATAGAATGAGAGCACAAGATATTCTGGCTGGCAGAAACGCAAGGGACTCCAACAATAACTGGCGATGACTTGTGATTGGCGAGGAACCGGAGTGGCGTGTTGGTTGGCGGCCAATGAGAAAGCTGGATGGCCACAAGTCGCTAGTTAGGCAGTTGAAGGGTTCGGCGCGTCGACCAGGTGCTGGAGTGGGGGGAAGGAGGGAGTTGAGGTGCGTGTGGCTGTCTTGATATATACGTTTAGCCACTACAAAACGTATCTTGTATATTGTTGAGGACGTGATGAAATACGAAAATAGCAGGCTAAATCTCTGATAAGAGATTATCGTCACAACTCTCCCCCGAAGCCTGCTGTTTCGGGTGAGTCATGTTCACTGGAGGTAGAGTGGGAGGTGGAGCTGCCTCTACCTCATGCACTCTGGAGAGGGCGTCAGCGATGATGTTATCAGGCCCCTTGATGTAGCAGATCTTTAAATTGAAGCCTTGAAGATATAAAGCCCATCGCAGCAGACGTTGGTTATTAAATTGGGCTTGATGTAAGAATCTCAGAGGGTTGTGGTTCGAATAGATGGTAGTGGACCTAGCACCGTGCAGATATGGTGCAAAGTGTTGTAAGCTCAGGACGATGGACAGGAGTTCCTTCTCTATAGTACTGTAGTTCTTCTGATGAGGCTTCAATTTGCAACTGTAGTAGCTGACAGGTAGAACCTCCTCGCCTCGCTGCTGCATTAAGACACTTCCGATGCCGGTACCACTGGCGTCGACATGGAGGATGAAAGGCTTCTTGATATCTGGTGAGGCGAGAATGGGATTAGAACAGAGGAGGAATTTGAGTTGTTCGAATGCAACGGTTTGCTCTCTGGTCCAATTATACCGTTGCTTGGGACTGGTTAAGGTGATTAATGGGGTTGCAACAGTGCTAAAATTCTTCACAAACCTACGGTAATAGGAAGCAAGACCAAGGAAGCGCAGGAGCTGCTTCCTGGTAGTAGGCTGTGGATACTGTTGGATTGCTTGAATGTGAATGTTTAACGGAGCCAGGCTGCCACTCCCTATAACATGACCCAGGTACGCAGGCGAAGAGTCACAATAACGTGGCTGAAGTATGTTGACCAGACCACACACTAGAAGTTGAAGGGACGACGACGTTTCGGTCCGTCCTGGACCATTCTCAAGTCGCTTGAGAATGGTACCGCACTTTACCTTTCGCGTAGGTGGACTTGCCCAGATTGATGGTGAGGCCGGCTTTCAGGAGCTTGTAGAACAATCGTTGTAGCTGGAGCAGGTGTTCGCTCCAGGTGTTGGATGCTACCACGATGTCGTCCAAATAGGCGTAGGTGTTGTCCAAGCCCTGGATGACGCGGTTGACAGCTCTCTGAAAGGTGGCTGGGGCATTGCAGAGTCCAAAGGGAAGGCGATTGTACCTGTAGAGACCAAACGGGGTTATAAAGGCGGACAGTACCTTAGCTCGCTCCATTAAACTCACCTGGTAGTAGCCCTTTAGTAAGTCTACCTGAGACAGGTAGCGGGCATTACCAATGGCATCCAAAATGTCGTCTATCCTGGGTATTGGGTAGGCGTCCTTCACTGTGACCTGGTTCAACTTCCTATAATCCGTACACAGACGGATTTTGCCGTGAGGTTTGGGTACCAGGATGCATGGTGAGGCCCAGGGGGACTCACAGGGGGTAGCCAGTCCATAGTCCAAGAGATACTGTACCTCAGCCCGCATGACTTCCGTTTTGCTCGGGCTGATTCGGTAGAATGGTTGGCGAATCGGCTGGGTGTCAGGTAGCAGTTGGATGTCGTGGTGAGTTACAGTACACTCTTGGGGATCATCTCGAAACAACTCCTGATGTTCTCTGACGAGTTTGATTAGTGGAGCACTATTATCGTCCTGAAAATGATGTTGAAGGTTAGTAAGGATTTCCGAGTTAGAGAGCGCTGTCTCAGTGTCAGTGCTCTCGGAAGGAGAAGCAGGGAAGGTCTCACTGTGGCTGTATGGACCTGTAAATGAGGTGAAATTGGTTAACACAGTGGGAGGAACCCCATGGTAGGGCTTGAGTAAATTGATGTGGCACAGCTGGGTCTTCCGCCGCCTATCGGGGGTCTCGAGAACGTAGTTGAAGTTGTTCCGGCACTCCTTAACACGGTAGGGTCCTGAGAACCTGTTCTGTAAAGGAGAACCTGGGATAGGGAAATAGGCAAGCACTAAGTCTCCTGGTGTAAACTTCCTTACTTTACAGTGCTGGTCGTAACGAGTCTTCATCCTCTCCTGGGCTTTCTGTAGGTTGTTGCTGGCAAAAGAATGGACCCTCTCTAGAATGTGTCGGAGATTTTGAAGATACTGGGGCACATTCTGATGCTCACTGAAGGTGTCATCACGTAGAGAATCCTTGAAAGCCTTGAGAGGTGTACGGCACTTACGTCCGTAGAGCATCTCATAAGGAGATACTCCTAGTGACTCGTTGGGAAGACTTCTGAAAATACACATGATGAGATCAATTTGCCTATCCCAATCCTTTGAGGTCTCATTACAGAACTTTTTTAAGAGTGCCTTGATGGTTTGATGACTACGCTCGAGAGAACCCTGTGAAGCAGGATGATAGGGGCTGGACAGTACCTGTTTGATGTTGAACTCCTCCAGAGTCCGTTTGAAGAGATCACTGGTGAAGTTGGTGCCACAGTCGCTCTGAATCTCCCTCGGAAATCCATACTGGGTGAAGATTTTCAGTAGATTCTTCACCACTGTAGCAGCTGTAATATTTTTCACTGGAACTGCTATCGGAAATCTGGTGGTAGGACACAGGATGGTTAAGATATATGCGTTGCCTGCACTGGTCCGAGGCAAAGGACCAACGCAGTCGATAATGAGCTTGTGGAACGGTTCCTCAGGCACCTGGATGGGTATCAGTGGTGCTCTGGGAATGGAAACGTTCGGTTTCCCGGCTAACTGACACACGTGGCATAATTTGACATGAGATTTGACGTCGGTTACCATACCTGGCCAGTAGTAGTCTTGTCGAATTCCATGGTAAGTCTTGTTGAACCCATAGTGTGACAAAGCGCCATGGGCCAGGTGTAGAATCGTGGGCCGCAGGCTGGTAGGAATCACTAGTTGTTCAACGTCTGCCCAATCGTCCTCGTCCTTCAGTTTACTGGGTCTATACCTGCGATAGAGTATTTCGTTCTCCATAAAGAACCCAGGAACACTGTCGGATTGGGTTTCAGCCTGAAAGAATAACGGTGTCAATGTAAGATCATCTCTCTGTAACTTACGGAACTCCACCGCGGTCAGGTTAGGGGGTAGTTTCGAAGGGTCCTGAGGGACAGCGGTAGCAGTAGTGTCGGCTGGCTGTGGACGTGCAGCTTGAGCACGGGTGGTCACCATAACAGGAGGAGAACCTTCATCACTCTCTTGAACCTTAGCTGGAACATGTTCAAAAATCGGGTTATCCACCACAGAGTTGCTTACCTCGGATATGTCCTTGACGATCAGGTTGTTTGGTTGTTGGTCTTCTGCCAAGTCGTTGCCCAGGAGAAGTTGCACTCCAGGCATGGGAAAAGGCTTTTCCCTGACGGCGACTTGGACTTCACGGGTCACGAAGGGACAATCCAGGTAAACTCGGGCAAGTGGATAAGGAGTTGTAGCAGTAAGGTCAGTGATGAACACAGTCTCTCCTGTGTAGGCGACGTTGGGCACAGCCGATTTCAAGACGATCGATTGTAGAGCCGCTGTGTCCCGTAGGATCTTAAGTCCGAAACGTCCCTCTGAATCTGAACCGTGGGTAGGGATAGTTCCTGGATATAGATGCTTGGTATAGAGAGAGAGATCATTAGCATGAACACCAACATTCATTACAGGCTTACCGGACTTAGGGTGAGTAGGTTTAGACTTAGGAAGTTCAATGTTACCTTTAGCTTGGGACTTACCACATTTGTCAATGGTGTGTCCATATAATCGACAATACCTGCAGTACAGTTGAGAGGTACCTTGATCTGGGCTCGCTTTCTCGTAACTGTACCAAGACTTCTTGCTGGTAGGTTCTGGAGTCAGCCGGTGGATGAGGCTGTAAGTGTCAGCTGACTTCGCACACTTCACTAACTCCGTCTCTTCCTTGTCTGCTAAGTATAGGCGGACAGGAGGAGGTACACGTCTCAGAAATTCTTCAACCAGTATGAGGTTGACAAGTTCTGAAAAAGTAGAGACATGTGCTGCCTCCAGCCATTTCATGAAATATCTTTAATTCTTTGTCTTTCTTGAGAATGTAATTTAAGCTTTGACAATCTTTCTTCATATGACAGGTTTCTATTTTGGGGTATTAACTTTGTTATCCTCCGCTGGACGCATTCTAGTATATTTATATCCATGCTGTGGATATACTGTGACCAAAAGTGAAGTGCATATATATATCTAAATGGAGCCTACCCAGAGCAAGATATGTCTGAAGAACAATGAACCGATATCTTAATTATTACTAATGTTTCAATACATAAATCCCAGTGTTCTGTTTGCCTTATTACGAACATTTATTCATTGATTTTTTTTAAATTCTTACTAATCATAACTCCCAGATCCCTTTTATAATTCGACTTTACAATCTCAGCACCATGCATGCATCTAGCTTATATCTTGTAACTCGATCTATCGTCATTACCTATCCTTTAAACCTTACATTTGTCAGTATTAAACGGCATCTGCCAATCTTTTGACCATATTTCAGTACCCAATTTAGATCGTTCGATCGATCAATTTAAACCTCCTTGTATCATGTATCATCATACATGATGATATAATGATACACACTACTGGGTATGCTGATGATATAATGATACACACTACTTGTTATGCTAACATGCAGAACACTCTTAACTCTGTATTAGTCTCATGTCAGGGCTTCGGTTTAGTCATATCTCAGCAGAGGAAACAAAGATACTAAACGGGTGTCCACCCAGGCAAGGAGGAGCTGTTCACAAGATGCAACTGTCTGATGGCTCCCAGCTTGACTATGTTAACAGATTCAAATACCTTAAAATTTGCCTTGTATTGTCCTTTTATATTCAAACTCTGTCGTCAGTATAATGAGAGGCTCCATAAGCCCTCTTGGAGATGTTGCAGGTTATCACTCAGGCTATCGTGCCAATGTCACAATTGTCAAAATGATGTACCTTGCATACTTCAGATCTTTAGTGGATTATGCTGCACCTCTGCTTGCCTTGATGACTGAAAGAAAGCTTAAAGGGCTTGAAAACTTGCAGAACGAAGCCTTGAAGATAATCTTTGGATGCCCCTCGTACCACAAAGATACTTAACATGAGGAAGGAACTTAATATTCCGAGCGTTGTTTATCGTGTTACTGAAATTAACTGTCAAATTGGTATAAAAATGCTAAGGCTAGCTCATCCTAACTCTTGCACAGAAGCCCTCCAGAATGTCTTTATTGAAGGTCAACATTGTTTCATGTGGCACTGTATCAAAAGCTTTGCTAAAGTCAAGATACACAACATCACAATCCTTACCACTATCAACTGCCTCAACTATGCTGGAATAAAAAGAGAGCAAATTTGTTAAACATGAACTGCCATGTGTAAAACCATGTGTTGCGACTTAACCCCATTGATTCTAAATCTTTGTTTCCTTTGGTATAGCCATGCCCTAATTCAGCTTAATATAGAATCCACAATATAGTGAACCTCTATCTTTTTAATCAGTCTTTTATGTGGCACTGTATCAAAAGCTTATATTATGAGTGGGAAGTCCGTATAAACAACTGGGCCTCTACCCCCCTTCAATCCGAACTATTTTCCTTGCTTCTTGCACTGAAATGTGTACAAGTCTCTAAACTTATACATTAATTGTGACTCTTTATCATCCTTAATTGCTCTCAAGTCTTTAAGACATACTGTAACATGCACGTGTCTGAAGCTAGGCACAAATACAACAAAGTTATTAATGATAACAAGAGACTTCGAACTAGGTACCTCACAGGAAGGTGTCCTCAGTCCTACCTTATTTAATATCTTAATAAACACGCTGTTAAACTCTGTACCGAGCAAACCCAACGTCCACATCATTATAGCTATGCTAATGATATAATGATACACACCACTGGGTATGCTGATGATATAATGATACACACCACTGGGTATGCTGATGATATAATGATACACACCACTGGGTATGCTGATGATATAATGATACACACCACTGGGTATGCTGATGATATAATGATACACACCACTGGGTATGCTGATGATATAATGATACACACCACTGGGTATGCTGATGATATAATGATACACACCACTGGGTATGCTGATGATATAATGATACACACCACTGGGTATGCTGATGATATAGTTATACACACCACTGGGTATGCCGATGATATAATGATACACACCACTGGGTATGCTGATGATATATTGATACACACAACTGGGTATGCCGATGATATAATGATACACACAACTGGGTATACTGATGATATAATGATACACACAACTGGGTATGATGATGATATAGATACACACCACTGGGTATGCTGATGATATAATGATACACACCACTGGGTATGCTATCATGCAGAACACTCTTAACTCTGTATTAGACTCATGTCAGAACCTAGGTTTAATTATCTCAGCAGAGAAAACAAAGATACTAAATCGGCGCCCACCCAGGCAGGGAGGAACTGTTCGCAAGATGCAACTGTCTGATGGCTCCCAGCTTGACTATGTAAACAGATTCAAATACCTTGGCCTTGAGGTGCCACTGTATGGTCCTGTTGTATTCAGACTCTGTCGTCAGTATAAAGAGAGGCTCCGAGTTCTCAAGGCTGTTGCAGGTTATCACTCAGGCTATGGTGCCAATGTCAGAATTGTCAAAATGATGTACCTTGCATACATCAGATCTTTAGTGGATTATGCTGCACCTCTGCTTGTTTTGATGCCTGAAAGAAAGCTTGGAGGGCTTGAAAAATTGCAGAACGAAGCCTTGATGATATAATAATCCTTGGATAATCCTTGGGTGCCCTCGTACCACAAAGATACTTAATATGAGAAAGGAACTTAATATTCCGAGCGTTGTTGATCGTGTTACTGAAATTAACTGTCAAATTAGTATTAAAATGCTTAGGCTAACTCATCCTAGTCCTTGCACAGGAGCCCTCCAGAATTTCTTTATTGAAGATAAGCATTGTTCCAAATGGATAACAAAAGCTGGAACTCAACTCAGAATGTATCAGGTTCATGATTTGTACCAAGAGAAACAACAACGACACTTTCCTGCACCGTGGGAGGTTACACTCTTTCCAGGTTTAATCCCTCCCTTTCCTCCCAAGAAGCAAATTAGAGATCAGCCCAAGCTTCGTCTTGAGGCAAAGCTCAACGCCTTAAGCCATATTGATGCTCTGTCCACAGAACATTCTCTCTCTCAAATCATATACACTGATGGTTCCCTACACCGCACCACGGGTGCAACTGGAAGTGCAGTTGTTCTGACAATGGGCGATGGCCTATACTTTGAGTGAGGAGTCCGTATAAACAACTGGGCCTCTACCCTTCAGACTGAACTATTTGCCTTGCTCCTTGCACTGAAATGTGTACAAGTCTCCAAACTTGATACATTAATTGTAAGTGACTCCTTATCATCCTTAAATGCTCTCAACTCTTTAAGACATAACTGTAACATGCTCGTGTCCGAAGCTAGACACTAATACAACAAAATTATTAAGGATGGTAACAGAGTCCATTTCATGTGGTCTCCATCTCATGTTGGCCTCCGAATGCATGATAGAGCTGATAAGTTAGCCAAAGAATCTGTCTTTAAAGGAGCCGTTGAGTGTAACCTTGGATTGTCAATGAGCAATCTGAGAGCAGCAGTACACCGAGAACTTCAACAAGATCTTGTAGATCTGAGGCAAAGTGAAATTGACACCAGTAATTCCATCTATCATCATACTATCATGCAAGAGGAGCCACACATCTATGGATCATCCAATAAAATCAGCAGACTTCTAGATGTTACTACTCTTCGGCATAAACTGTGTTACAACTCTCTCTGGGATTTCTAATTATCTGCTGATGTAGACCTAACAAAATGTAAACTGGGTCAACAAGCACACACTCTGTCACTATGTGATGGAGTGCCAAAAGACTTCAATTGAATTGAATTGAATTCAGAGACAATTTTATAATAAATGTTCTAGAGATGTTTAAATATTTCATTCAAAATGATCTGCTACCAGAAATCTTAGCCAAATATCCCCTATTTGCTAACTAAGATAAGTAAATGATAAGTAATTGTCTTGCCAATTATATATATGTGCTGCTAATCTGTTGTATGGTGTTTATTATTCTTGTTTATCTGTATCTATTGCTACCCAGTCTCCCAATCTTTATGTACCCAATCTAAACATCTTTACCATTGTGTTCATTGCTGTCTTATATGTGCTGGCAATCTGCTGTATGGTGTCTATTAATCTTGTTAATTACCAATCAAGCTGTTCAATCTAATCAATTAGAGCTTTAATATAACAATGTGCTTTAATATACTTACTAAGCTCTCTCATCTCATTTTTCTCTTGTAATGTATTTATCATTTATCAATTCTGATAGAAATTACCTACTTAAAATTATCTGTTAGATTAAGGACCTGCCCGAAAAGCTGTGCGTACTAGTGGCTTTACAAGATTGGAAAAACTGTCCTATTCAATGTATTCTCACAAACCCAATGTACCTTCTTGTATATAAATAAATAAATAAAATAAAATAAAAATAAAATAAAATATACGAGGGAATGATTAAGGGTCGAGGGACGAAATGCGCATTGCTGCCCTCACCCGTGACGTCACAGCGTCGTCGACGCCAGATCAACAGAGCGGCCATTTTGTCGTCAGTGCAGTCAGCGGACAGAGGACAAACGCTTCATGCAAATATTATCGTAAGTAAACACTTATATTTTATTATATTATTAGATTCTAGTGCTGGCTATAGTGCTAGTGTATGGAGAGGCAAGGCCGAGCAGTGCTGGTGTATGGAGAGGCAAGGCCGAGCAGTGCTGGTGTATGGAGAGGCAAGGCCGAGCAGTGCTGGTGTATGGAGAGGCAAGGCCGAGCAGTGCTGGTGTATGGAGAGGCAAGGCCGAGCAGTGCTGGTGTATGGAGAGGCAAGGCCGAGCAGTGCTGGTGTATGGAGAGGCAAGGCCGAGCAGTGCTGGTGTATGGAGAGGCAAGGCCGAGCAGTGCTGGTGTATGGAGAGGCAAGGCCGAGCAGTGCTGGTGTATGGAGAGGCAAGGCCGAGCAGTGCTGGTGTATGGAGAGCAAGGCGAGCAGTGCTGGTGTATGGAGAGGCAAGGCCGAGCAGTGCTGGTGTATGAGAGGCAAGGCCGAGCAGTGCTGTTGTATGGAGAGGCAAGGCCGAGCAGTGCTGGTGTATGGAGAGGCAAGGCCGAGCAGTGCTGGTGTATGGAGAGGCAAGGCCGAGCAGTGCTGGTGTATGGAGAGGCAAGGCCGAGCAGTGCTGGTGTATGGAGAGGCAAGGCCGAGCAGTGCTGGTGTATGGAGAGGCAAGGCCAGCAGTGCTAGTGTATGGAGAGTAATTTAAAAAAATGTTGTAACTTGAAAAATGCCATTCAGTACATTAAACAATTTAATATTTTCAGGCAATCAATCAACCCTCTCATTTGGGCTCCCCTCTCTCATGTTGGTCAATAATTTAATGATTTTTTATGGAGTATTCTTTGCTATGTTGATAGTGCTTGTT
>WNGS01105277.1:200243-218096 GCA_020271785.1 Procambarus virginalis | reverse complement strand
TAAATAATATAAGTTCAAATTTATAAGATACATATTTTAAAAACTATTTCTATTTGATACCAACAGTATCACGTTAAAAGACCGTCTCGCCTTGCTACCCAAGTATAAAATATATAAAGAAACGGTGCAACTGTACTGCTATCTGCAGTACAAATATATGTCCCTATTTAAAGAAAAAATAACTGCACCAATCACTGCCACTCCTCACACCAATGCAACAATAAGAGAGTGATAACAGTGCTTCACATTCGACAACGTTAAATTATTTAACAGATGACGAGATAATGAACATTGGAACAATGTACAGCTCTCTGACCTTCATATAAAATCTGCATCTGCATGTGACCTCATCAAACAAACTGTGCCAAGCGTAGAAGGCCTTCATGACCCAGCGTTGTGCGGGACCTCTCCTAGCCAGTTACAATTGGTGAATTTATTCAAATTATCCAAGTTGATGGTTGTCACTGGGTCACCGTTTCCAACATTGGAGTAACTGGACAAATTAACATATACGACACCAGGCATAAATTACCATACAAATCTACTGAAGTTATCTTGTGTGCTCTTGCTAATTGCCAGGATGATAAGCTGATATGCAATATAATGAATGTCAGCAGACACAGGGACTCAAGTATGAGTGGGGTATATGCTGTGGCGTTTGCTGCATCACTTGCAAGTGGTGTAGATCCGGTGAACCTCGTATGATGTGCAGAATATGAGACAACATCTTCAAGAGAACTTAAAGGAAAGTGTCTCATCTCATTCCCTGCAGCTCAGACACTGAGAAGAAAACGAATCATCCGGTCATGCTCGATGAAGTGTACTGCATTTGCAGAAAGCCAAATCATTTGAAGCTGATGGTATGCTGTGACCGTTCAATATTTGGCACCATGGATCATGTATAGATGTTACAGAATGTAATGATGATTCGTGGATTTGTTTTTTGTGCGCTAGCAAGTTGTGAATTATAATTTAAAAATACTTAATTAATACATTATTATTATTATTATAACCTTACCAAATGCTTTGCTGAATCAAATAATGTTATTACTTTCAATGTGTTACAATAGCATAATTAAGTGCTGCAAGTGTCAGGTCTTTTATATAATCGGTATTTGTTATATTCTGTACTCTTTTTATGTTATTTAAATTTCAAATAGAAATAGTTTTTAAAGTATGTATCTTAATAAATTTGAACCTTATATTATTTAACATCAACAAATTAGATTTCGAATGTTAAACCAATTTCAACCAATTAAAGGTTTATCCTTTAGTTTAGTTTAGTTCATTTATTATGCACCCCATACCCATCCCGTGGGCGGTAGTGGAAAGGGTTACAGAGGCACATAATGGGCTCAGGGACTGAACCCCACAATTCATTTAGCTAAGCAAGTTACAATCTTGATGAGCTAGTTACAAAATTCAATATAAGTCGTCACATCAACAATGGTTCGAGATCGACCTCAGGTACAGGTTCTAAATTAAGCAACTGACATACGTGGAGCTAGTGTCACAATTTATATGTTCCTGCACACCGCTCCCCATCCAGCGGGCAGCGGTGGATAGGTTACAATCACTCATTTACTACCTACAGTTAGCAAACTGGGGATATTTGGCTAAAATTTCTGGTAGCAGATCATTTTGAATGAAATATTTACACATCTCTGGAACATTGGTTATAGAATTGTCTCTAAATCACGTATCTTTTCGCACTCCATCACATAGTGACGGAGGGTGTGCGAATAATTTTGTTGACACAGTTTACATTTGGTCAGGTCTACATCGTTAAACTGAAATAAATATATACACTGTACGGTACAGTTGTGTTTAATTATGTTTTGCGATTCCTTTGGAAAAAGTATTTGTGCACCAAGTACTACTAGGTCATTATGAGATATGCTGAATGTTGTCAATATACCATCTGAATACGCTTCACTTTGCGTTAATCATTGGACGTCCTAATGATTAAGGTCCCCAAAAGGACTTAATCAGACCTCAGTGGATATTTTACTCTCCCTCTCTCTCTCTCTCAGAGCATCCCCTTATGTGTTGTATGTGGGTGCTGAAGTTCAGTCACTTGTCTATGTATAGGTGAAGGAACTTTCCATAATTGTTATTGCTAATGTTTACTTGTAATACTGGGTATACATCCGGTGTTCTTACCCTCGACCGCGGCGAGGGTAAGCCGCGGCCGTATGGTCTGAAACCCACAAATATTTACAATGGGGGGGTGGGGGGAGGATAACATTTCCTCTTCAAGCACGCGCACACAAATGAACTATGTTACTTAACTGGAAGCACTCGTACAACATAATTTACACGATTTCTCAGGATTATTATACTTCTTACCAGCATATATACAGTATAGTACCTAGGAGGTTCTCTTCAATGATATAGCAAGTTGATATCTAAGATAATTAAAAGAACCCAAGCAAACTACTGTGGAAATGTGCAGGACAAACATATCAATTGTGACACTAGCTCTCCACATATGGAATTTGCTTAATTTAGAAACTGTACGTGTGGTCGATCTCGAACTCATGTTGTTGATGTGACGATGTGTTATGAATTTTGTGGCTAGCTCCTCAAGATTGACTTGCTTAGATAAATAAATTGTGTGTTCAGTCCCTGAACCCATTATGTGATAAATTAACTAAACTAAAAACTATAGTATTGCGACGAAACCTGAACTGCATAATGTAAATAGGGATTAACCAGAACAAGATATAGGTGAAGAATAACACCAGGTGTTTTATTACTAACATTCTTAAGCACAACTGGCAAATACTTCGTCTGGTGATTTGTTTGGTTTGAGTTTAATAATGTTTAATAACAGTAAAACAGAGAATGACTGAGACAATTCTTAGGTTCAAACGCTTTACCCCCAAGAGCTTAATAAAAAAAATTCAAGTTATTGAACGATTTTTATTTGAATTGTTCTACCGGAAAGATATTTAGAGACGTTTTTTAGTGATTATGTGTGTGCTGTTTAGAAGCAGCACATCTGGATGGTCTCTCTCTCTCGAGTCCTGCTGCCAGATTGGGTTAAAAAATCAATCTCTGTGGCATAGTGGTAAAGCACTCGTTTGTACAGTATCTACCGGGAGAATTGACCAGGTGCCAATCCTTAACAGTAGCCTAGCTCTGTTCACCCAGCAGTGAATGGGTACACGGTTTGGAGGGTTGTATTCTAGGGTCAAAATTAGGATTAAGGACATGCCCGAAACGCTATGCGTGGTAGTGACTTTACAAGAATGTAAGAACTCTTGTATATATAAATAAAATAAATAAATAAAAAGTAGCAAATTAGGCTAGCTAGTTTTGACTGATCTCATAAATCAACTCACCATCCTTATAGACGTTGGGCTACTAATGTTAAAGTCAATGATTAATTAGCTATCCACATATAAATGTAATATGTGTAAATGACAGCTGCGTCAAGCAGCCTGGTGGACCAAACTACAAACCGGAGGAGGCCTGGTCCTCGGGGGTAATTAGCTTTGGGTAATTACACGGACCCCTTGAGTGACGTGATGAATATGGGGGCACAGTAAACTAAGACTCACAGGATGAGTATGTGGTTCAAAATATATACAATATATATATATATAATATATATATATATATATATATATATATATATATATATATATATATATATATATATATATATATATATACAATATATGACAAAATTTTTAAAGTATATTTTATGTTTCTGAATTTCTCGTGATATATAATATATAAGGCTTTTACTTAAGTTAAGAGCTGTACTTGTAGATGATATTCCCCGGTTTGGCACCTTCTTTTGAAAATTACTTGCTTGTGGCTGACATATATAATCTGACTGTGTCAGCCATAATTCACCTAGACATCGATCCTGCGCCATATGATGATAGAGTGCAATTACGGTAATATTGCAACTTTATAGGAAATCGTTAAATCATAAATATATCTTGGTTCTTATATTTGAAATATTGTTACATTCAACGTTTGAAAACAAAGTTTATATCTGTATTTTTTAATAAAATATAAAACATTAATGTTTATCAACTCATCTCTGTTAGTTTAGTTCATTTATTATGCAGCCCATACCCATCTTGTGGGCGTAGTGGAAAGGGTTACAGAGGCACATAATGGGCTGAGGGACTGACGTGCTTATCTCTGAAGCTAGACACAGATATAATGAAATAATCAATGATGGAGTCAGAGTCTGTCTGCTGTGGATTCCTTCCCATATTGTTTTCCGAATGCATGATAGAACTGATGAGTTGGCCAAGACTTTTGCTCGTAAACAGGGAATTGATTACCAACTTGGACTGCCTTTGAGCAGCCTGAGGGCAGCAATATCCCAGGAACATCAACTAAATTTCGGAGACTTGAGGCAAAGTGAAATTCGCACCAGTTACCCCATCTATCATCATTCTATTATGCAGGAGGTACCACAAGTATATGGGTCATCCAATAATGCTAGCAGATTTCTAGAAGTTACCACTGTTAGGCTTAGGCTCGGCTACAAGTACTACTGAGAATTTGTAACATCTGCTGATGTAGATTTGACTAAATGCAAACTCTGTCAGCAGAACTATTCGCATACTTTGCGTCATTATATAATGGAATGTGAAAAAATCGCGGAATTTAGAGATAACACCATCAATAGTGTCCCAGAAATGTGTTAGTACTTCATTCATATTGATGTGCTGCCCGAAATCTTAGCGAAGTATCCAAAATTTGCTTACTGTAAGTTATGCATGCACATGACTGTAAAGCTGCCGCCCAGTTGGGTTGGTGTGGAGCAAGACTAGTAACTGTGCGACTCCTAATAGATGTAAAGTGCCTTGTATAATGACTGTTGTGAGCCTCTTGTTGAATCACTTGTGACACAAAAGATTACTGATGTGTGTATTTGTGTGGGTGATTAAATATGTAAGTGTATGTATATTTGTATACGTATGTACATGTATGCATAAGTATGTGTACATTAATAATTTTGTAACTAGCGTCAAAAGATTGTTATTTGCTTAGCTAAACGAACTAAAGGGTTCAGTTCCTGAACCGATTATGTGCCTCTGTAATCCTTTACACCACCGCCCACGGGATGGGTATTATGGGGTGCATAATAAAGAAAGAAAATGAATAGACCGAACCCACAATTCATTTAGCTAAGCAAGTTACAATCTTGATGAGCTAGTTACAAAATTCACTATAAGTCGTCACATCATAATTGGGTTCGAGATCGACCACAAGTAGTGCATTACATAATTTATCAGTATTGTGCAGCCTGTGATCCCCGCCTGGCTGGATACTGATACCTAGGTAGTTCTCATGTGTCCGGACACCGGCGATAAGGTGGTATTATTTATTTAACTTAAGATATTTATTTTTAAATGTTGTCACATTAACGGCTACATCTTCCTTTCTTCTGACATATAGATTTTTAAGATTAATTAAATATATGGAAACTAATTATACAATTTATTGGCTGGTGTGCAGGGCTTCACACTCTCAGAGCTAGCCATCAAGTAACTATCAAAACGCATATATCTTCGTTTTCACTTCAGTTATAATTATGACAAAGGATTTTAAATGTAGCCTATATTTCTACCTTTGTGGTGACATAAATACTTTCGTTAATTACAATATCTAGATCAAACTAACATTGATTTTCAAAAGGTTGTATATTTTCCATCAATGGAGAGCATCAGCCAAGAAGCCTTCTTTAAAATATGAATATCTTTCCTCACCCAATAAGATCTAATCTCTGAATAAAACGCAAAAAACGACTTGATTGTAACCTATCCACCGCTGCCCATTGGATGGGGGGAGAGGGGGTTATGTGTAGGATAAACATATCAATTGTGACACTAGCCCTCCATATATGTCAGTTGCTTAAATTATAAACTGTACTTGTGGTCGGTCTCGAGCCCATTGTTGATGTGACAATGTGCATTGACTTTTGTAACTAGCTTATCAAGATTATAACTTGCTTGGCTATATGAATTGTGGGGCTCATTCCCTGAGCCCATTATGTGCCTCTGTAACACTCCACTATCGCCCATAGGATGGGTATGGGGTGCATAATAAATGAACTAAACTAAGCTCTGCCTTTTTGATAACATATACAATTATAAGCTTTATTTGTGAATCTTAATTAATTAAACAATATATCACAGAGCCTGTAGGGTTCGGTGAGATGAGCGAAGAGACATGGGAGATTTTACATGAGTACAGTACATGGTAGTTTAAGTAGCGAACGCATGTCAACGAATAACGAGTATATATTTTTTTTTTGAGATATATACAAGAGTTGTTACATTCTTGTACAGCCACTAGTACGCGTAGCGTTTCGGGCAGGTCCCTGGAATACGATCCTCGCCGCGAAGAATCGTTTTTTCATCCAAGTACACATTTTACTGTTGCGTTAAACAGAGGCTACAGTTAAGGAATTGCGCCCAGTAAATCCTCCCCGGCCAGGATACGAACCCAGGACATAGCGCTCGCGGAACGCCAGGCGAGTGTCTTACCACTACACCACGGAGACTAACAAACAAACATATATAACATATATAACAAACTATTGTCCTATGAAGTCGATTTAACTTCCAAACATATATTTTTTAATAAATGTTAAACGTTTTCTGGCTAGTTATGTTAGATTTTATTAAAAATACGTATTCTACTTGTTAACATTATAATTTAAATTTGTGATAATTTGTGCAGAGAAGTGCGACAACTGGATATGCCAACAAACACTTTCTAAACAACGATATATCTTGGATAAGTCGCTCCACAACAATGACGCTTGGACCGTCGACTTCCTTTGATGCTACTTATTTACTTATTTCATAATGAAATTATATTGGTTTGGAGTAAATATATGTTTTATCATGTTCTGCATTCTGCACCCACATTATAGTGAGTAAATATACCATATTACTTCATTACTTAAATAATGCTCGGAGGGTTTGAGTAGCTTTGGGTCTTTAGTGGACAGAATCTCCAATAGATGGGGCGAGAGTCGCCCCATCGTTCAGTCTGTACGTGGTCGGAGCTCCGTAATTTTTAAAATACATGTATCTTCATTAGAACTTTAAATATGTCTATGGTAAAGTGTTTAAAGTGAAGCTTATATGTCTGCCTTTCTTGAGACATATAAAATATATATGTTTATTAACGAATTCACGTGAAATATACATTGTTCTGAGAGAGAGTTGCTCGGTCGATCGATCTGTCCGGGGTCGCAGCTCGGCTATTATAAAAGTACACCTATCTTCGCTTTAAATTTAAATATGCCCATGGTAAGGTATTTAGAATGAAGCTTATATTTCTATCTTTCTTGTGACATAAAAACTCTTACGTTTATTAAGGAATCTGCGTGAAATAGGCATGGTTCTGAGATGAATGGTGCGGTTTTCGAGCTCGACGAGCGATGAAAACTGCCCCTTTTATACAACTACAAATATCTTCGGTTTTACTTAAAATATTTGTCTGGTAGACGTTTTATAGATAGATCGCGTTTTTGTCTTTTTTCTGATTAATAAATAATTTTGGTTTAATAAGACATCAAGATGTTTTTAACAATATTCTTTTGGATTTCGTCTGTTCCAACATGGGCGACCCTTTTGGAAACGCGATACTTGGGTTAACCCATCCCATAGTTGGGTCTGTTTCCATTATGGTTCGGAACATTTGTTACTATTAAAATGCTAAGCTAACCTACATACCTAAATACATAGATACACAGATTTACGTATGCCCTACATAAAGTGTTCGAAGTGTCATGAATGCGCATTTACAAAGGTGAAATGCAATTCTGATCAGCTTCCATATGTACTTTATACACATACATATACATACACACACGCACATATATACGTACATATACATATATACATGGATATATATACACACACATGCATTCACATACATTTGTCTCTTTTACTCTGACAGGGTGAGATAGCTGACAGAGAAACTAGTGTGCAATTAAGCACTTAATCACTGAAGGTGATTAAGGTGCTTTTACAAGCTCAGGTTATATAGTTACATCACATACATACATTGTATAAATGATACATTACATGGTCAATCTTGGATACAAGTCCAATATATCATCAAGTGTTCCAGTACTCATATAGTAATTACACAGTTCAGCATACCTCAGCCCAGGAGGTTACCTACCTTGAGGTTACCTTGAGGTGCTTCCGGGGCTTAGCGTCCCCGTGGCCCGGTCATCGACGAGGCCTCCTGGTTGCTGGACTGATCAACCAGGCTGTTGGACGCGGCTGCTCGCAGCCTGACGTATGAGTCACAGCCTGGTTGATCAGGTATCCTTTGGAGGTGCTTATCCAGTTCTCTCTTGAACACTGTGAGGGGTTTGCCAGTTATGCCCTTATGTGTAGCGGGAGCGTGTTGAACAGTCTCGGGCCCCTGATGTTGATAGAGTTCTCTCTCAGAGTACCAGTTGCACCTCTGTTTTTCAACGGGGGTATTCTGCACATCCTGCGAGGGCGGGCGAAAGTCAGACGATATGGGACATTCTACAATATAATGTTCAAGAAAGTGCATGTTTTCTCTTTCACAAAGTTGACACATTGTGTTCTCAAATCAAATGTCAAATCAAATATTATTTAGGTACTCGACATTTGAGTTTTGAGAAAGCTGCCAGATACGTCTATATCCCAGGCGAATTCTGGCCACTATAACATCACATTGCCGGGTTCTTGTTCTATTAGTCCCATATGTGAAGGTCTCCTCACGATATCTATCATAATATTTAAGGCTACAACTTTCAGGTCTTTGTGAATTTGTTAGGTCGGTGAGATCTGTTACGTACTCATAGCTGGCTACGTAATAAAATTTATATAAACTTTTGTGATATCAACTGTATATGTGTATATATATTATAATCATCGTGTGAGATGGCAATGTCAGGGGTACAGGAGCGGTGGCGTCTTCACACGTATTTGACCTGTTAGATTCGGGAAAGAGAGTTTGCTGGACCTGTTCAGTTTAGAGTTCCAGATGTGACATTTCATATATTCATTGATTACGTATATACAGTAATTACGCAGTTAGCATTGTACTTATTAATTTTGGGAAATACCTATTATGTTATTTTATATTCTGAATGTACTTTGAGAACTAGTGGTGGTTGAATTAGTCTCATATATTAAAAAGTCGTTGTTTTCTAACCCTCATCCTTGAGGCGGAGGGGGTAGAGGAATTGTGGGTTGAGTAGCCGCGCAGCGAGTCAGTCGCTGGCTGGTACTCGGAGACGTAACATGGGAGATAAGTCTGTGTCTTTTGTTTTCTAGCTTTTAGTAGTTATTTGTTCTGTGAGAGACATTTTATTTGTTATTTGTAATAAGTGAAATAGTGATCATCTGTGAGTATATATGTTACAATTACAATAATTTTAAACTTATGCATATTTCTTCTTTCCTAAGAAATATTTTACATTTTATGCTCTTTACCTGTCATGGAGTTATACTGGTGACCCGCTTATACAACCTCAGTGATAAATTCCCTAGACTAGTTGATTTCAGGTTGTAGGTTCACGAGCATTAACATACGATAGGTAACAGGGACATCAAGGCATTAATATTACGTATCACAAAATCTGCAAGTACTTTTTCTGGCCCAAGCTGAAAAGCGATGTGGCAAAATTTTGTAATGCATGTATTGCTTGTCAACTTGTTGGGAAACCAAACCAGACTCCACCTAAAGCTCCTCTTAAGCCTATTGTCGTGCCTGAGGAACCATTTTCTCATGTGGTAATGGATTGTGTTGGTCCATTACCTAGAACTAAGTCTGGTAATATTTACCTAATCACAATGATGTGTATCACGACTCGTTACCCAGAGACTTTTGCTGTAAGGAACATCCGAGCAAAGACTGTTGTTGCTCGTATGTTGCAATTTTTTTCCACTTTTGGACTGCCTCGGGTTGTGCAGACTGACACTGGTACTAACTTTAAGTCTGATGTTTTGAACAATTTTGTAAGGACCATGGAATAACTCATAAGGTTTCCAGCCCATACCATCCACAGAGTCAGGGGGTCATTGAACGGTTCCATCTAACTCTGAAGCAGATGTTGAAGACATCGTGCGAGAGTCCCCATACCTTCTGGGACGAGAACTTGCCGTATGTTTTGTTTGCTGCTAGGGAGGGGTTGCAAAGTTCACTGGGTTGTTCTCCTTTTGAGTTAGTCTTTGGCCATAAAGTTCGTGGACTCTTGCAAATGTTACAGGAGAATCTGTTAGGGAACGTAACGTTAACCGAAGGTTCGGCTTTCTTTGCACAACACCACCAGAGACTCAAGGACTGCAAGGCTGCTGTACTAAAGTATCTTGGGAAGGCCCAAGAGAATATGAAAGAACGGAACGATACTAAAGCTAAGTTGCGGGTATTTCAGCCCGGTGACCCTGTCCTGGTACTAAAGCCTCGACTGGGGAGCACTATGTCCCACAAGTACGAGGGCCCCTACATTGTGACAGAGAAGACTGGGGACCTCACGTACAAAGTGCGACACTCTGATAAGCGTAACCAGGTAATGCTCGTACACGTGAATCGGCTGAAGAAGTTCCAGGGCCCCAGGCCCATTGCACTAACCAATGTTTCCATTTCCAGTGAGGGAGGGGATGATTGTTCTGGGGACCCAACTAATCTCATTCTCAATAATTCTATTTCTGTGAATGCTGTGGAGGAGGGACTGTCCCATTTGCAGATGTCCCAACGTGACGAGGTGCAGTCGTTGCTTGACGAATTCTCCAGTTTGTTCGGGGAGGTCCCGACCCAGACTGATGCCATTTACCATGATGTCGAGTTGACGGACTACACCCCCATTTGCCTTCAACCCTATCGGATGAGTCCGGAAAAGAAGGCCATCGTCCATAAGGAGGTCGACTTCTTGCTCCAGCACGGCCTCATCAGGCCGAGCCAGGGCTCTTGGTGCTTGCCCTGCCTTTTGGTCCCCAAACCAGACGGCTCCTGGCGATTATGCACGGACTACCGGCAACTCAACAAGGTGACCATTGTGGACGCCTATCCGTTGCCACGTCTCGAGGACTGTATCGACGAAATCGGGAACGCCACAGGTGCCTCGAAATTCGATCTCTCGAGGGGGTACTATCAAATCCCGCTCACTGACCGTGCTAAACAACTAACGCCGTTTGTGACACCCGAGGGTGTGTTTGAGTATCAAGTGTTACCATTCGGCTTGCGTAATGCCCCTGCCACGTTCCATAGGCTAATGAACTCTTTGCTCGCTAATGTGCCAAATTGTCGGGCGTATTTAGATGACATTGTGCTCTTTGATATTAATTGGGCTGACCACATAGCTAGGTTACGCCAGTTGTTCACAGTGTTGAAACATGCAAATCTAACCTTAAATGCTAAAAAGTGTCATTTTGGCCAAGGCACAGTGACGTACCTCGGTTATAAAGTGGGCCAAGGAAAAGTGTTACCTCGGCAAGATAAAATCAGTGCCATTCTGGACTATCCAGTGCTCAGGTCTAAAAAGGACATTCAACGATTTATCGGTATGTGTGCGTACTACCGACGCTTTTGTCAGAACTTTTCCAGTGTGGCCACTCCTCTCACAGATTTGTTGCGGAAGGCCGTTAAATTTAAGTGGTCATCGGACTGTGCAGAGGCATTTAAAAACTTGAAATTGATCTTAGCTTCCGCCCCAGTGCTTGCTAGTCCAAGGTTCGACCGTCTGTTTAAAATTCAAGTTGGCGCGTCTGACTCAGGTGCTGGTGCAGTGTTGTTGCAAACTGGGGATGATAAAGTGGAACACTCAGTATATTATTACTCTGTGAAATTTGACAAGGCGCAGCGCAATTATTCGGTGATAGAAAATGAGGCGTTGGCACTAGTGCTAACATGCAAAAAGTTCGAAGTTTACCTCACAGGTAATATAGTGGAAGTGTACACGGACCATAACCCATTAGTTTTCATGAATCAGATGAAGCAGAAAAATAAACGCATCCTCAGGTGGGCATTGTACCTACAGGACTTTAATCTATCTATTATCCACCTACCGGGCCGGCTCAACGTGATAGCCGACGCTCTGTCCCGCTTGCCTGAGTAACATTCATCTGAGGCCCAGGAAGCCATATACCAACTGTCATGCTTTAGTAATTTTTTTTCGTAGGTTCTCCTGTGACATTAAAATTCCGTGTCCAATTTATTTACTTCCCTGTGTTTTTTTTTTGTTTTGTTTTTTGTGTATGTTTTTTCTTTCAGAGAATTCCTTTGTATTTTTTTTTTTTTGCAGAGAAATTGTTGTTTTGATTCATTTTCTATTATGTCATGGATTTCCTTTTTATTCTCTGTATACTCTTACAAAAAATATGACTACTATTCTAGTAGTCACATTTTTTTTTTCTCTGAAGGGGGGAGGAGTGTACGACTCTGGGTTCTTTAGAGGGAAACCAGAGGTCAAATTTTGAGCTTATTAAAATACCATATAGGAAACACACATCGCGAGCTGCATATGTCGTATCTTCCCTGCCAGTCGTAAGACTAGTCATGTCTCTCAAAGAGTATTTAAAGATTGAGCTTGGGGTTGATTATTAAATAATAAAATAGGCACCAACTATGTTTACTAATACTGTCTAATCATTTGTAAAGTAAACCTGAGTAAACTTTGTATCGGGCGCCGGTATGATTAGTTGAACAGTCTGCCGGCAGCATTAGCCCACGGAGGAGGAGACGAGAGACTCGCTCGCCCTTCTCTGCTGGCTGACTGTGGTGCTAGGACGTGCTCCTCCTTCCTCTTAATTCTTTATTTCTGTGACTTAGTTTGGTTAAGTACTCCATAACTCATTTTTGTATATTTCGGCATACCAATCGTTCTATGTGTAGAGTAGTATACCTAGGGTGTAGTAAGTGTTTTTAAGTGTTTATCTTACCTGATATGCTAACGGGGGTCCCAGTGTAAACACGTGGTCCCCTACCCTAAGCTGACTCTAACTTAAGGGTTTTATAGTAGAGCTTTATCCTAACTTGTTTTCAGTGTAAAACCTTGTATCCTGTCTATGTGGACCAAGGCTTTTAACGTAAGATTGTGTGGTAAAGTTAGTATTATATTGTTATTGGTGTGATTGTGTATGGGGGGTTGTTAAGGGGTTAATAAATAAGTAAGTTTGAACAGAGTATCCCTTGTTCCTGTGTGGGAGTACAATGATCTATCCCTAGACTAACCGGGTTTAGTAGCAAGCATTTATTACTGTGGATATTTTACTTTGGGGGCCGGGCCTTTTAGTTCTCCCATTTTTGATACCTCTGTATTCTACTTACCCTTACCCCTTAATAGTACCAGTTCCCCCATAGCAAGCAGCCCACTATTTTCATAACACAACCTAAGTTACTTCATATAACAAAAGAAAATTACAGTCAATAAATAAGTGACTGGACTAAGCGAGAGGGTACGAGAACATACAGAAAATTAACTGGAAGTTTTGGGAGTTAAATTTCAGTTTCCGTGAAGTGTTCACGACTGAGCCGGAACTGCCTCCAGTACAAGGAAAGGCGGTAACCACTGACGAGGTTCTGAGAAATATTGATATAACAGGCGAGAACAAAATGTGACAACAAGCATTATATGATAAAAACAAAGCTATAGGACCAGATTATATATATATCAGCATGGAAGCTAACATGATCTGCACAGCTGTTCTATGCTTACATCAATCTCTGTCTTCATTGAGTCAATTTGGCAGTGTTTTACTAAGCTACTGTAAGGTGGCAAGTGTAACACACCAATATATAAAACAGGAGAAACAAAGGGGGCTCTGAACTACAGAACTAGAATCCCATAGAAGATACTGAAAAGGATTATAAGTACAAGACTAATTGAACACCTAGAGAGGATCAGATGTGTAAACAAGCACTAACATGGCTTCAGGGAAGGGAAACCTCATCTCATTCTTGAAGCTCAAGTCTATGCTGATAACAGCACTTTGACCTTTACATACGGAAAGGGAGAAATGCCAACCGCTGCAAGACTCGTCAATCGCCAACTTTCTGCGATTTTTACCTAGGGTAGGTGATGGCAGGTCACATTTGCGGCTGAAAAAAAAACACAAGCGATGATGATAACTAGATTGCATATTGCAAATCGGACAGGCTTGTAACTTGAGGGCAAAACCCTAGAGTTCACAGATGAAATTGACATCTTGGGAATGAAGTTCAATTCTTCAATGACAATGAAGAGCCATGTGCTTTATCTAGCCTAAAAGGCAGCCAGGAAACTCCAAATAACCAAATGCACCAGCTTTACGGTGCATCTCACACCTCCTTGACAGCAGAGGATGAAAAACTTTTTATGAAGCACAAGTTCGCTCTCATCTAGAATATGCACCCCTTTCCTGGATTGCCTGCCCCCCCCCTCCTCCCCATAATTCATCAGACTTTTGAACAAAGTGGAGAGACGAGCAAAAAAGCTAGACTTGACCAATTCTTGTGGGAACGGTCTGAACATCAGAGCCTGCAATACCGTCGGGACATTGGTTGTCTTATTTTTTGTGCAAGGCCAACATCCTCAAAGTTCCGCACCTGGCCCAACTCCGTGGATTACCAGTAGATCGCACCCGTAGCACTAGGCTTCCAACCTTCAACAGTCTCATGCTGGTAGTGCCTTTCTCAAGAACATCACTCCATCCGCGATCAATCACTTCTAGGCTGACTCGCATCTGGATCTTGTTCGCCCAACAAGTTGATACACGGGAGATCAGGTTAACTGATCACATGAAGGCTCTGGCACACAGCTACAGGCTGATCCTGTTGCTCATATGTTTGTTACCTAATGTTGTTAACTAATAAAGTTTATTCCTATTGATGCATATTAGAGGCTCAGGAAATAAATGGGTCTCTAGGAGTACTGAGCAGAGGCAGGATTACAGCTCTTGCTTGCAGCTTCACCAGGTTCTCTTGTATGATAGTTCCCTATATGATAGTTTCAAAGTACCTTCTCATGAAATGAGGTCTCAATGATCAGGCTTTAGATGAGCTGAGATAGGATAACAGCTTTTGCTTGCAGTTTCACCAGGTACGTCATTTGACACCCCTTATGAACTCTAGTCTTAGTTTAAAAGAGAGAGAGAGAGACAGACAGACAGACAGACAGACAGACTGAGTGAGTGAGTGAGAAGGGGTCACGTGATGAAACCAGGAATCACCTTGGATGAAACCAAGAATTTCAGATTACCAGTCGTGTCATAAGGAAGTATTTGTTGGAACTGAAAGTGCCAAACACTCTTGGGGCAGACAGAACCTCACCATGGACAAAAAGTGAGGGAGCAGAAACACTCTCCTTGCCACTCTCTGTGGTGTTTATAGGTCTCTAATAACAGAAGATCTACCAAAAAGTTGGAAGACAGCTAATATAGTCCGTATATACAGCAAGGGAGACAGACAAGATGCACTGAACTACAGGCCAGTGATCCTCACTTGAATACCAAGCAAGGTGACGGAGAAGATTGTGAGAAAAAACTAGTAGAACATCTGAAGAAGGAACTTTATAACTCACCACAAGCATGGGTTCAGGGATGGTAAATCTTGCCTAACGGATTTAAGAGAATTGTAAGGCTAGGCTACAACAATTAGACAGGAAAGAATTGTCAATGTAGACTACATATATTTATATTGCCAGAAAACCTTTCACTCAGTTCCCCACAAGAGAATAGTGCATAAGTTGGAGCAACAGACAGGAATGCCAGGAAAGGTACTCCAGTGGCTGGACGAGTCCCTAAGCAACAGAACACAGTGTTACTGTGAGGGGTGAGATCTCAAAATGGGTAGATGCCACCAAAAGGGTTCCGAACGTGCATTGCTCCCACCTGTCATGTCTCTGATATAAGTAAACGATTTTCTAAAGTGAATAAACTAATTCCTTTCAAAGTTTGTTGATGAAGCAAAATTTCCGAGGAGGATTACGACAGACGAAGAAAGTAAGAGACTATAAGTAAACTGTACAAGCTGAAGAAATGTTCCAACTAATACCTACTAAAATTTAATCAAGAAAGTGTATAGTAACGAAAATAGGTGTAGGGAGCAGAGTCCGGACAGAAGGTACCAACTGGGAGAAGAAATCCTGCAAGTACCATACTGAGTAAACATTTGGTGGGATTGAAATCATTTCGATCCCGTGTACAAAAGCAAACATCAAAAGGATATCATCAGCGGCATATTCTAGGTTTGCCAATATAAGAACTATCTTAAGCAATTTGCGTAAGGTGCCATTCAGTCCTGTGATATAATTCATTGTGTCAGGGGACAGGCAGCCAGAGTGTATTCATACACGTTATAGGCTTTTATCGAGATCCCTCACCAAGGTGGAATTACTGACCCCGCCCAGGATGCAACTCCACAACAAACTAACTCCTGAGTACCTACTTACTGCTAGGTGAACAGCACATTAGGTGAAAGGAAATGTGCCCAACTATTTCTGTCCCGCCCGGGATTCGAACCCGGAATTCTCGATTGTTTATCGAGAACGAACCCAATTGTACTACCGGGACCCTTACAGTCGGGTAAGGATACCTTATATGTAAGGTATCACATATGTCAGACGAATCCAAGAGTATGCAGCTCCAGTGTGGACTCCATATCTAGTCAAGCACAAGACCAAAGGTATGCCCAGAGCTGCAAGGAATGAGGTATAAGGAAAGCCTACATGAATTAAATTTCAAGTCATTGGAAGACGAAAGAGATAAGAGATACATGATTACCACTTACAAAATTCGAGGGAATTGATATGGTAGATAAGACCAGAGCAGCAAAAGGGCAACATGAATTATGGGACACAGGTTGAAATTTAGTATCCAAATGAGCCACAGAGACACGAGAAAGAATTTTTCAGTTAGTATAGGAAAGAAATGGAATGCATTAGGAAGTGAGGTGATGGAGGGAGACTCTGTACACAGTTTAAAATATTGTTATTTGTAACTTTTTCGGCTTCGTTTCCTACTACCACTAGGCTAGCCTTAATCTTCGCCGTTCCTTTCTTCCAAAAATTGGTCACACGGCTTATCGTTGTTTCTACATTGTTTCTTCCTAGTTACTGCTGTTCAATCTTGCCTTCCTTCGAAGCTTCGTTTACCCTGTTTGTGGGTGCACGATTGGAATCCCTCACATGGAGCTTCATGAGACATGGAGACGGACCATCATTCTGGATGCCTCAACAATTGCAGAAAGATGGCAAGAATTTTTTCGCCTTTGTCAATTCTGACTCAACACTCTTGCGACTCAGGCTTCGTACCGCACTACAAAACTCTGGGGTCAAACTGACATTACTGGCCATATGTTCCCAACGAGACCATTCCATGCATAGTTTGGAGTATTCAGTACATTTTGCCACTTTATTTTCACATTTCCTGTATTCTAGTCTTGCACAATAAACAAAAATTCTGGAGCCTCACCCTCTAACAAGGCAACAATCTGGCTTTGTTTTCACCACGAACATGTTCCTCTAGCCCACACAACACTCCCATTGTTGAGATGAAGAAATTCAGGATTCAAGTATGTTAAATACTTAAAAACTATAACCTTATTGAAATTATTCATACTTCTGGAGTAACCAAAACAATATTCTTGAATCCATCAGTCATTAGATGTTCCACTGCCCCCTTCTGTCCCAACTGTTATGTAAGAGCGGTGAACACCCTCCTTAAACAAAGGTTCAAATTCACCATATTCCTTGGCCAATGATCCGTCCATTCCAGCTTCTGATGAAAGTTCATTTGACATGTCGAGGGGAAACAACAGCCTTTCCTTCTATTTACCTGTGACTCTTGCCATGTGTGGCCCCGTGATTCAGAGTGAATTCCTGTGGAGTTGTATAGAATT
>WNGS01105277.1:151061-199243 GCA_020271785.1 Procambarus virginalis | reverse complement strand
GGGGGGAGAGTGGGTAGGGGGGATGCGGGGGACTGGGGGTGGGGGGGGATGGCGACCAGGTCAGGTCAGGTCAGGTCAGGTCAGGTCAGGTCAGGTCAGATGGGGGGAGAGGGGGTGGGGTGGGGTATAGTAAGTCCTAGTGCGACCTTCTACCTAAAAAGTGTGCGTGCATGTAAAAGTGTGTGTCCGTGTGCGTGTATGTGTGCGTGTGCGTGTGTGTGTGTGTGTGTGTGTGTGTGTGTGTGTGTGTGTGTGTGTGTGTTCAAAATTTAGCAGGAGAAAGAGAAATGGAGAAAGCCAGCGAGTAGAACACTATTATTCCTACATCGGTTTTTGCGAACTGAAGAGCCTGAAGGAGGCCACTAGCACCCCCACGCCTCCCCCAGGAGCATGGGGCCGCCTCCCCCAAGAGCATGGCGTCGCCTCCCCCAGGAGCATGGGGCTGCCTTCCCCAGGAGCATGGGGCCGCCTCCCCCAGGAGCATGGGGCCGCCTCCCCCAGGAGCATGAGGCCGCCTTCCCCAGGAGCATGGGGCCGCCTTCCCCAGGAGCACGGGGCCGCCTCCCCCAGGAGCACGGGGCCGCCTCCCCCAGGAGAATGGGGCCGCCTCCCCCAGGGGCATGGGGCTGCCTCCCCCAGGATCATGGTGCCGCCTTCCCCAGGAGCATGGGGCCGCCTCCCCCAGGAGCATGGTGCCGCCTTCCCCAGGAGCATGGGGCCGCCTCCCCCAGGAGCATGGTGCTGCCTTCCCCAGGAGCATGGGGCTGCCACCCCCAGGAGCATGGTGCGGCCTGCCCCAGGAGCATGGAGCCGCCTCGCCCACGAGCATGGGGCCGCCTTCCCCAGGAGCATGGGGCCGCCTCCCCCAGGAGCACGGGGCCGCCTCCCCCAGGAGCATGGGGCCGCCTCCCCCAGGAGCATGGGGCCGCCTCCCCCAGGAGCATGGGGCCGCCTTCCCCAAGAGCATGGGGCCGCCTTCCCCAGGAGCATGGGGCCGCCTCCCCCAGGAGCATTGGGCCGCCTTCCCCAGGAGCATGGGGGAGCCTCCCCTAGGAGCATGGGGATGCCTCCCCCATTAGCATGGGGGGCTGGTGTCTAGTCTCACAACTGTGGGTAATGATAGTGGTCAAGGTAGAAAAACTGTTATTCAGGAAGATGACAGGTAATGTTGAGATAATTTCGAGAGAGGCAGGGTGTGGGAGGGACCGCCTGCTGGATACTGTGATAACGGCGGTGAAGGAGGGAATGACAAGTGTGTGACAGTGAGGGAAAGACGTGTGTGACAGTGAGGGAAAGATATATGTGACAGTGTAGGAAAAACGTGTGTGACAGTGTAGGAAAGATATGTGTGACACTGTACCCATGAAATGGTGGAGGAGGCCTGCTTTGAGTGAAAGTAGATTTTTTGCTTTTCTGCCAAGTCTGATGGTGAGGATGATGGACAGGACTGTTCCAGGACTTTTCAGGTAGCAATGGCCTGGGGATAAGAACGGACAAAATTTGCGCAGACACTTAAGTGACAGTTACAAATGCCCAAAGAAGTGTAGTGATTGACGTCAGGTGGGACCACGGTATCAGAATTCTATACAAACTCCAAAGGAAATTCACCCCGAATCACGGGGCCACACATGGCAAGAGTCACAGGTATATAGAAGGAAGAGGCTGTTGTTTCCCCCTCGACATGTCAAATGAACTTTCATCAGAAGCTGGAATGGACGGATCAATAGGCCAAGGAGTATGGTGAATTTGAACCTTTGTTTAAGGAGGGTGTTCACCGGCTCTACATAACAGTTGGGACAAAAGGGGGCAGAGGAACGTCTAATGACTGATGGATTCAAGAATATTGTTTTGGTTACTCCAGAAGTATGAAAAAATTTCAATAAGGTTATAGTTTTTAAGTATTTAACATACTTGAATCCTGAATTTCTTCATCTCAACAGTGGGAGTGTTGTGTGGGCTAAGAGGAACATTGTTCGTGGTGCAAAACGAAGCCAGATTGTTGCCTTGTTAGAGGGTGAGGCTCCAGAATTTTTGTTTATTGTGCAAGACTAGAATACAGGAAATGTGAAAAAAAAAGTGGCAAAATGTACTGAATACTCCAAACTATGCATGGAGTGTTCTCGTTGGGAACATATGGCCAGTAATGTCAGTTTGACCCCAGAAGTTTGTAGTGCGGTACGAAGCCTGAGTCGCAAGAGTGTTGAGTCAGAAATGACAAAGGCGAAAAAATTCTTGCCATCTTTCTGCAATTGTTGAGGCATCCAGAATGGTGGTCCGTCTCCATGTCTCATGAAGCTCCATGTGAGGGATTCCAATCGTGCACCCACAAACAGGGTAAACGAAGCTTCGAAGGAAGGCAAGATTGAACAGCAGTAACAAGGAAGAAACAATGTAGAGACAACGATAAGCCGTGTGACCAATGTTTGGAAGAAAGGAACGGCGAAGATTAAGGCTAGTCTAGTGGTAGTAGGAAACGAAGCCGAAAAAGTTACAGATAGCAATATTTTAAACTGTGTACAGAGTCTCCCTCCATTACCTCACTTCCTAATGCATTCCATTTCTTTCCTATACTAACTTGAAAAATTCTTTCTCGTGTCTCTGTGGCTCATTTTGATACTAAATTTCAACGTGTGTCCCCTAATTCATGTTGCCCTTTTGCCGCTCTGGTCTTATCTACCATATCAATTCCCTCGAATTTTGTAGGTGGTAATCATCTATCTCTTATCTCTTTCGTCTTCCAGTGACTTGAAATTTAATTCATGTAGGCTTTCCTTATACCTCATTCCTTGCAGCTCTGGTCATACCTCTGGTCTTGTGGCATATCTAATTTGGTCATGTGCTTGACTAGATATGGAGTCCACACTGGAGCTGCAAACTCTTGGATTCGTCTGATATATGTGATACCTTACATATAAGGTATCATTACCCGACTGTAAGGGTCCCGGTAGTACAATTGGGTTCGTTCTCGATAAACAATCGAGAATTCCGGGTTCGAATCCCGGGCGGGACAGAAATAGTTGGGCACATTTCCTTTCACCTAATGGACTGTTCACCTAGCAGTAAGTAGGTACTCAGGAGTTAGTCAGTTTGTTGTGGGGTTGCATCCTGGGCGGGGTCAGTAATTCCACCTTGGTGAGGGATCTCGATAAAAGCCCATAACGTGTATGAATACACTCTGGCTGCCTGTCCCCTAACACAATGAATTATATCACAGGACTGAATGGCACCTTACGCAAATTGCTTAAGATAGTTCTTATATTGGCAAACCTAGAATATGCCGCTGATGATATCCTTTTGATGTTTGCTTTTGTACACGGGATCGAAGTGATTTCAATCCCACCAAATGTTTACTCAGTATGGTACTTGCAGGATTTCTTCTCCCAGTTGGTACCTTCTGTCCGGACTCCTGCTCCCTACACCTATTTTCGTTACTATACACTTTCTTGAGTTAAATTTTAGTAGGTATTAGTTGGAACATTTCTTCAGCTTGTACAGTTTACTTATAGTCTCTTACTTTCTTCGTCTGTCGTAATCCTCCTCGGAAATTTTGCTTCATCAACAAACTTTGAAAGGAATTAGTTTATTCACTCTAGAAAATCGTTTACTTATATCAGAGACATGACAGGTGGGAGCAATGCACGTTCGGAACCCTTTTGGTGGCATCTACCCATTTTGAGATCTCACCCCTCACAGTAACACTGTGTTCTGTTGCTTAGGGACTCGTCCAGCCACTGGAGTACCTTCCCTGGCATTCCTGTCTGTTTCTCCAACTTATACACTATTCTCTTGTGGGGAACTGAGTGAAAGGTTTTCTGGCAATATAAAAATATGTAGTCAACATTGACAATTCTTTCCTGTCTAATTGTTGTAGCCTAGCCTTACAATTTTCTTAAATACGTTAGGCAAGATTTACCATCTCTGAACCCATGCTTGTGGTGAGTTATAAAGTCCTTCTTTCCAGATGTTCTACTAGTTTTTTCTCACAATCTTCTCCGCCACCTTGCTTGGTATTCAAGTGAGGATCACTGGCCTGTAGTTCAGTGCATCTTGTCTGTCTCCCTTGCTGTATATACGGACTATATTAGCTGTCTTCTAACTTTTTGGTAGATCTTCTGTTATTAGAGACCAATAAACACCACAGAGAGTGGCAAGGAGAGTGCCTCTGCTCCCTCACTTTTTGCCCATGGTGAGGTTCTGTCTGCCCCAAGAGTGTTTGGCACTTTCAGTTCCAACAAATACTTCTTTATGACACGACTGGTAATCTGAAATTCTTGGTTTCATCCAAGGTGATTTCTGGTTTCATCACGTGTCCCCCTTCTCACTCACTCTGTCTGTCTGTCTGTCTGTCTATCTGTCTGTCTGTCTGTCTGTCTGTCTGTCTGTCTGTCTGTCTGTCTGTCTGTCTGTCTGTCTGTCTGTCTGTCTGTCTGTCTGTCTGTCTGTCTGTATTCACTTAGTTGTATTTTACGGGGGTTGAGCTTTGCTCTTTCGGCCCGCCTCTCAACTGTCAATCAACTGTTTACTAACTACACTAACTACTTTTTTTTCCACACCACACACACACACACTGTCTGTCTGTCTGTCTGTCTGTCTGTCTGTCTGTCTGTCTGTCTGTCTGTCTGTCTGTCTGTCTGTCTGTCTGTCTGTCTGTCTGTCTGTCTGTCTGCTCTCTCTCTCTCTCTCTCTCTCTCTCTCTCTCTCTCTCTCTCTCTCTCTCTCTCTCTCTCTCTCTCTCTCTCTCTCTCTCTCTCTCTCTCTTTCTCTCTCTCTTTTAACCTAAGACTAGAGTTCATAAGGGGTGTCAAATGACGTACCTGGTGAAACTACAAGCAAAAGCTGTTATCCCATCTCAGCTCATCTAAAGCCTGCTCATTGAGACTCTCATATTATGAGAAGGTACTTTGAAACTATCATATAGGGAACTATCATACAAGAGAACCTGGTGAAGCTCTTGCTCTTGCTTTGGCCTGCTCTGGCGAACGACGCCCGCCACTGCCCCCGAATGAGAAGGCAGGAAGCAAACCGGGAGTCCCCCTAATATAACTGCAAGCAAGAGCCTCTGCTCAGTACTCCTAGAGACCCATTTATTTCCTGAGCCTCTAATATGCATTAATAGGAATAAACTTTATCAATTAACAACATTAGGTAACAAACATATGAGGAGCAGGATCAGCCTGTAGCTGTGTGCCAGAGCCTTCATGTGATCAGTTAACCTGATCTCCCGTGTATCAACGTGTTGGGCGAACAAGATCCAGATGCGAGTCAGCCTAGAAGTGATTGATCGCAGATGGACTGATGTTCTTGAGAAAGGCACTACCAGCATGAGACTGTTGAAGGTTGGAAGCCTAGTGTTACGGGTGCGATCTACTGGTAGTCCACGGAGTTGGGCCAGGTGCGGAACTTTGAGGATGTTGGCCTTGTACAAAAAATAAGACCACCAATGTCCCGACGGTATTGCAGGTTCTGATGTTCAGACCGTTCCCACAAGAATTGGTCAAGTCTAGCCTTTTTGATCGTCTCTCCACTTTGTTCAAAAGTCTGATGAATGATGGGGGGGGGGGGCAGGCAATCCAGGAAAGGGGTGCATACTCTAGATGAGAGCGAACTTGTGCTTCATAAAACGTTTTTCATCCTCTGCTGTCAAGGAGATGTGAGATGCACCGTAAAGCTGTAAGTTTTCTGGCTGCCTTTTAGGCTAAATAAAGCACATGGCTCTTCATTGACATTGAAGAGTTGAACTTCATTCCCAAGATGTCAATTTCATTTGTGAACTCTAGGGTTTTGCCCTCAAGTTGCAAGCCTGTCCGATTTGCAATGTGCAATCTAGTTATCATCATCGCTTGTGTTTTTTTCAGCCGCAAATGTGACCTGCCATCACCTACCCTAGGTAGAAATCGCGGAAAGTTGGTGATTGACGAGTCTTGCAGCGGTTGGCATTTCTCCCTTTCCGTATGTAAAGGTTAAAGTGCTGTTATCAGCATAGACTTGAGCTTCAGGAATGAGATGAGGTGTCCCTTCCCTGAAGCCATGTTAGTGCTTGTTTAAACATCTGATCCTCTCTAGGTGTTCAATTAGTCTTGTACTTATAATCCTTTCCAGTATCTTCTATGGGATTCTAGTTCTGTAGTTCAGAGCCCCCTTTGTTTCTCCTGTTTTATATATTGGTGTGTTACACTTGCCACCTTACAGCAGCTTAGTAAAACACTGTCGAATTGACTCATTGAAGACAGAGATTGATGTAAGCATAGAACTGCTGTGCAGATCATGTTAGCTTCCATGCTGATATACAGTCTGGTCCTATAGCTTTGTTTTTATCATATAATGCTTGTTGTCACATTTTGTTCTCGCCTGTTATATCAATATTTCTCAGAATCTCGTCAGTGGTTACCGCCTTTCCTTGTACTGGAGGCTGTTCCGGCTCAGTCGTGAACACTTCACGGAAACTGAAATTTAACTCCCAAAATTTCCAGTTAATTTTCTGTATGTTCTCGTACCCTCTCGCTTAGTCCAGTCACTTATTTATTGACTGTAATTTTCTTTTGTTTTATGAAGCAACTGAGGTTGTTTCTATGCTTTAGATGTAATGTCATTTTCGTAGTTTTTTCCCTGATTTTGTTCTTATATTTATGCATTCGTTGCTAACTCTGTTGCATCTATTCCTGATTTGTTCTGTCCTCTGTGTTTTTTCACCCACTGCCTCTTATTTTTCGATTTAGCTTCTTGGCATTGTCTAAGTAGCTATGAGTTGTTGTATTCCCCCAAATTGTATTGCCTTTTTAATAGATATGAATTTCTCCTCAAACTCTTAGCATCTTAGTTTAATTTAGTTCATGGTTATTTGGACTGTCTTCCATCTGCTGTCAGCGATCCAGTGACGAGGTCTGTGGAACCAAGATTACTTCCACTTTCTTTTCACCCAGAAAAGGGTAAATATCTGCCTCCCTGTCTTTGATCCATTCTTTCTTAACACCTGGTGGTCCCATGGAAGTATTGCTTCCGAAATTATATCGTTTATCTCGGTTTCAAGTAATGCAATTTATATCAGGCTCTTTTCTCTAAACCTTTTATTTATTTCCTCTGCTTTATTTGTAACTCCATCTGCATCCCTCACACGAAGAACATGCGAGGGATGAGGGTTTCACGGGCTGAGGGGGTATCAGGGGCCGAGAGGGAGTTAGGAGCTGATGAGAAAAGTTGAGCTGTTTACCAAGAGGTTGATAAAGAAAAGTGAGGGGGTAGTGAGGGGGCAGAGATGGAATGAGAGGCAAAGTGGGCTGTTAAGAAAGGGTGGACTGGGTGTCATGGGCATTTGAAAGACAAGGGACTGTTACATAGAGTGGGGCATGTGAGGAGTGGGGTGAAGAGGGAGGGGGAAGCAGAGTGGGGTTCATGAGGGGGCACAGGAACAAGGGGGGAGGGTCTGACAGTCAAAGCAGGAGGAGAAGAATTGAGCTAAGGGACAAGGGAGGTGAGGAGCTTAGAGGTTTTAGGAGAAGGTGGGGCAGACGCTGGCTGCTGAGGAGGGTGAACTGAAGGACAAGGCGGGCTTATTGACACAAAAATTGAGCGGCAGAGCTGAGCTGCTGAGAAAGATGGACAGGACAAAATAAGGCTTAAAGGAAGTAAGGAGCCAGGGTATAGTGAGAGGCTGAAGTAGACTGTTAATTAAGTGAGGAGGGGGAGGGGAGAGGTCACTAGCAACACTGAGAATGTTAGTGTGGGAGAGAGTTGGTGTTGCAGAGGGGAAGGGCGGAGGGGAATACAACTTCCTGGTGGCAATCTCAGCTCAACAGTTTGCTGTTTATTTCTCCCGTGAGAAACGTTCTGTTTTCCTGATCTTCCACATTCGTCATAATTTCAGTTGATAAATTATTATAGGCTTCCATATTCTTTAGCAAATATTTATATTGCACAATATACTTCGCTGCTTCGACGTTGGAAAAATGAACCAGAGCAGGACGACCTCTGTTACTTTTGTTATAAAGTCCAATTATGTTAGTCAGCATGATCTTGTCTATTACCAATTCAGCATCCAAGATTTGCAAAATCTCCTCCAGTCTCTTCCCTTCACAAAGCAGTTTTATTTGTTGATGTCAATTCTACTTAAGTTAATCCCTGTAATATCACTTTTCTATTTTGTTATGATCCCAGGTAGCTGGAAAACGAGTCTACCCCCCTGAGTTATTCTGCCAGACCAGACCTAACTGAGAGGTCAAAGAAATATGGACGTGGAAATATATATGTTAAATATTTGATTAAATTTGACGAACAGTTTAAAAGTATGGGCAATGAATAAGTATATAAGTAAATGACTTGACATGAGATATGGAGAGTTTGCTGGAGGTGTGAGGCTCGCTGCAGAGGGTCTTGACCTTACTCCAGTAGTGGAAGTCGTGGAAGCAAGATGCAGTGTCTTTATGCTCCTGGTATCAGAGGAAGAATCTCTAGTTACGTGCTCCGTCAAGAGGAGAATTAGTCAGGCGTTTTTGTACGAAGCCTGGGGACGACTTAGTGCTCGAGTCAAGAAGGAGATGAGCCTTGTGGAGCAGTTTAAATAGCGACTTTGTGGGCGAAGGAGCGCACCAACGTCAGACGCTGGGACGAAGACGCGCCCTGTGTACAACAAACTCTGTGGTAAGCCCATTTTAACCAGTTGACAGTGGTTGCCTGAAGTTGGTCGTGTGCCCAGCAACCGTAGCAAATGCACATGAGTACATTAGGCATGTTTTATTAAGGCAGAAAGCCTGAATAAGGGAATAAAGATGAGGGAGCCAGCTGAGGAGAGGAACGGCGCGTCCTCTCTTGCCAAGTGCATGAGGGCAACTGGCGAGGGCGACGGCTGGCAGTCTCCTGGGCAGAGAAGCCGCCAAAAGGACACGGAGAATGGACCCGTCCAGGCGTGGGGGAGTTCCCTCACAGCATGCGGGAATCATAGAGATGCCAGGTGAAGACATTTACTGTGTATGAGTATATTTTAATTATGTTCGTAGGGAAACAACTTATTGGCATGTCAATGGGTTGCAGGTTTGTCTGGGAAAGGAGTTGCTGAGAGAACTTCGAGGTCAGAGGAGGAGTAGTGAATGAAACTCCAAGACTGTGGAAGGGGTACTGAACTCTGTCGAAGAGCAACCCCATAGTGAGGAGCAGGACCTCAAGCTGTGCGAGGAGGAGCAGTGAAGTGAAGTTTCGCGTGCTTCTGTGATACCAGTGGTGAAGCACCATTGCTGTTCAAGGAAGACTTCATGGTGTAGCAGCCGGAAGACCCTGGTAGACAATTCTGGGGGAACCTGAAGATGTTCAGGGTAGTGAATCTCTAGATGCCTGGATGCAGAGAAGAGGTTCTTATTGACTACTTAGAGAGTTGGTAGAGTGCTTGAGTGTCGTTTGTGTGCAAGACGCAGTGAACGGTGGGTGATTGGTCATTTTTGTATCAAGGAATATTTATACTGATGTTCATAGTGTTATAGCCATAGGCTGAGTTACCTGTATGTATTTATATACATTCTAGGGTTGATTGTGCCATATTGTATTATGAGATATAATCCACTTGGTGAGGTTGATTAAATAAGTGGCGAACCAGGAGTTGGGCTGCCACTTGATATAGACGGCGGATAGAGCCATGATGGTATTGGACTGCAACCATGTTAAAGTATCATAAGTGTAAAGTTTTATATTCCTATGTATTGTATGTAAATGTGTTGTACATGTTCTTTGTTGTATTAAATGTTTATAGTTAACAAGTGTTTGCCCTTGTCCTAGTGAGGCTTCCCAGAAAGTGGAAAAGAGAGGGAGAGAGAGAAAGAACCACAGATGTGGACAGGGTGGTATGGAATAATAATTGTTCAGAAAAGGGCATTGAGGAGATCATACCAACCAAGGAGAGAATGGGGAGTCACGCCGGCTCGAGTTGGGTGTGTGAACAGGACAACGAAGCCAGTGTTGGAGCCGCACCCCTCTAAACGTGTGACGCTGAACCCCTCTCCAAGATCAGGAAACGTACAGGGTGATCTCCTGGTCAGAATGTAAACACACTACAGTTTTTTGGTTGGTCGACCAGTGGTAGCGAGTGTGTGGCTGCCGAGGACATTTGTCCGTTCCGGCAGCGAGTGATTGGGGAACGTTGTTTACCTCTACGCAAAGGAACGGTCTGGAGCAGTAGCCAGAGAACTTTGGAGGTTTAAGCTCCATTAGCCCCCAACCCCCTCAGGAAGTCCGGGACCACGACAATTTTTAGTCAGTTTTTTGTCCTTCTTGTATGTGTGCCTGTATCCATGTTTACTCACCTAGTTGTGTTTCGAGTCTCCTGGTGGGAAAGTGTTCTAAAAGTTGTATAACTTCACTTGCGTGTTTAGGCAAGTTGTGTATTAAGCATAGACACAGTGTCTTCCCATATTAACAGGGACGTGATGAAAAACGTAAAATTGACCCCTCACTTCCTCTAGTGCTCTTGGGAGGTGGTGGTCTTTGAGGTATTGAAATACCCCGAAATTACCATCTCTTTTAAGGGTCTGAGAGTGGTGTAGTGGGTTAAGGCGTACCTGTTATGCCGGTTGCTGGAAGGCTTCTGTGCTGGCGAGGGTTCGAGTCTCCTGGTGGGAAAGTGTTCTAAAAGTTGTATATATATATATATATATATATATATATATATATATATATATATATATATATATATATTGCTCTGCCAACCTTCCTTTCCTCCTTCCATGCATCGCACGACCTCGTCAGAGATATCTTACCTGCAACCCTGAGAGATTCAGCAGGAATACACGATCCTGCTTTCACTGAATGTTCAAATCAGTGGGATATTCTTGCAGCCCCAGCAACCATTATAGAGCCAACAAAATAACACAAACAGTCCGGCTGGGACCACCCTCTAGTGGAAAAAGTAGCTGATGCCATGCTCAGCGCCGGAACATCAGACAAGGAGAAAGCCCGCCTCAGAGCAGTGCGTGCCCCCCATGCAGGAGACTTCCTCCTGGCAGTACCCATGTCAGCAATGGGCACGCGCCTAGATCCAGAATCCTTTCGTGTAGCAGTGGCCCTCCGCCTTGGTGTCCCAATTCACACTGAATACAAGTGTATTTGCAACAGGGTGGAAGCAGACCAATACGGACTGCATGGGCTGCATTGCGGAAGCACAAAGGGCTGGCATGCAAGACACAACGAGGTCAATGACATCATCAAGAGAAGCCTCGTCTCAGCTAGGTGCCCAGCGGAGAGAGAACCTCGCATCCTAGGGGTCCAAAACCCGGATTTCCCTGCACTTCGCCCTGATGGCATCACCATATGCTCCTGGAAGGAGGGTAGACAGTTGGTGTGGGACTACACATGTGTATCCAACCTGGCTGACACCTATGTACAGTTCGGAGCTGATCAAGCAGGTGGGGCGACCAACCACAGGGAAACAGCAAAATCACTCAAGTACAGGCGACTGGAAGGTCACTACCTCTTTGTTCCCATAGCGTCTGAGACGCATGGCCCCTGGGGCAAGAGTGCCTTGGGATTTCTCAAGGAATTGGGTTCCAAGCTCAGTGACGTCACCAGAGACCCAAGGGCTTCCAGTTTTTTGTTTCAGCGCCTCAGTGTGGCGATCCAGAGGGGAAATGCCTGCTGCGTCCTCGGTTCCTGTCCAGAAGCGGAGGAGCTTCAAGAGATCCATAACCTTTAGGCATTTGTTTTGTATGTCTTGTAACCTTTAAATACACTATATATATATATATATATATATATATATATATATATATATATATATATATATATATATATATATATATATATATATATATATATATATATATATACTCTTCCTGTTAGGCTCGGTGGCTTGGGTGTCCGCACTGCCACCCAAATTGCTGTCCCAGCCTTCCTGTCTTCCTCCTCAGCATCAGATGACCTGGTTAAGGAAATTCTACCTGACACCCTCAGTGATGTAGCGGGGATACAGGACCCCCACTACACGGAATGCGACACGAAATGGGGTGCCATGGCAGACCCAGCACTCAGACCAGCCATGCCGAAAGCCAAGAAACAATCCAGTTGGGACAGCCCCATTGCAGACAAAGAAGCCACAGCTTTGCTGGAGGCAGCAACAACCCCCAGTGATCGTGCACGCCTCACAGCTGTGCAGGCTCCCCATGCAGGGGACTTCCTTTTGGCAGTCCCTATGTCTGCGACAGGCACACGTCTTGATCCGCAGGAGCTCCGTATTGCAGTCGCTCTCCGTCTTGCTGCCCCTATCCACACTGTTCATAGGTGTATTTGCGGCGAGGCAGATGCTGACGAATATGGATTGCATGGCCTGCACTGTGGAAAATCTGGTGGTTGGCACACTAGACACGACGAAGTGAACGACATCATTAAAAGAAGCCTTGCCTCTGCCCAGTGTCCAGCGGAGAGAGAGCCCCGCAACCTTCTGAACCGTGACTCTGTTAGCTTTGCCGGCCGACCAGACGGAATCACACTGCGTCCGTGGAAGGGTGGCAGACAGTTGGCATGGGACTATACTTGCGTATCCACCCTGGCAGCCACGTACATCAACCTCTCTGCCGGCACAGCAGGAGCCGCGGCGACACACAGAGAAAGAGACAAGTCAGCCAAGTATAGGCAATTAGATCATCGGTACAACTTCGTTCCAATAGGGTCTGAGACCCTAGGCCCATGGGGAGAGAGTGCAAGAAGGTTTCTAAAGGATCTTGGTTCCAAGCTCATTGACACCACAAGAGACCCTAGAGCGGCAAGTTTTCTCTTTCAGCGCCTCAGTGTCGCGATCCAGAGGGGGAATGCTCGCTGCATCCTCGGTTCCTGCCCAACGTCGGAGGAGTTCGAGGAAATCTACAGCCTCTAGGAAGCGAACTATTTTTGTGTCCTCTTAATGCTCATTTTTTTTATACAATCAGATATGTAACTGTATAACCTTGCTTAATAAAGTGTACACCATAAAAAAGGGGGGTGGTAGGAGAAGCGAACACCCTCATGTATTCAGAGTTAAATGGCAAGTTTTTCCCTGAATGCTCTGTGTTCCCTTCTCTGAGGCTGTGGGTCCCTATAATTGCACCAGAGGTGGTACCCCCTATATATATATATATATATATATATTTATATATATATATATATATAATATATATATATATATATATATATATATATATATATATATATATATATATTAAGAAAATAAAACTAACTGACGTATAGTTCAGTCTAAGGGCAGCATCACATATGGGACTCACCAGGAGGTCAACGATGAAAGGGGCGAGGGCGGAGCCGAACCTGGCAAACATGGAGGAGGCTCCGACAGCGATGTTCCTGACGCCTGTCGGCACCAGTTCTGCTGAATAGATGTAGCAGACGGCGTAGGCAGCAGAGTTGAAGAACTTGCCCGCTGTTGCCAGGGTCATGTTGACCCACACCTGGTCTGTAGGGAGGAGAGAAGCCATTCTTGATAATAATGCAGGAATTTAGTAACTATTACGGTACCTTACTGACCTTACTAAGTCGGAGCTTACTGACAACCAGAAGGTATACCTAAAGTATACCTTCCTGTTGGTCAGTAAGCACTTGTGTGGGCCCTAATAACCAGGGGTGGAGTGCCAATTTCACAGGTGCCGGAGCTCTGGTGGGCCTGACAAAACCTATCATTTCCTATCCTGTTTCTATATATGTCAACGATTTCATGTTTGTTCTCACGAATTGTCGAAAATTCCGACAACCATTACTAATAACTGACCTGCTTAATTCAACTAGTTAGGTCAGTCCATTACTAACAATACTAATACTACTAAATTTGTTGAGGAGAGAGATTCTCTAGGAAAAGTGGGAAGAAATTAAAATACTTCCAGTTTTAATTTAAATGTTAAAGAAAGCATTCATTAAATACTAGATATAATATTAATTAACAAATACCTAAGTGTCTTCCTCCATAGTTGATAATAAAATCAGCAGGAATAACTTGTAAACAGCTCAGTAATGAGTATAAATCTTGGGGGATGCTCATGGGTGTAAATCTTGGGAAATCATGCGTCCATGATCCTCCACATAGTCTCTAAAGGCATTTAGTGCAGAGTAAGAAAAAAACTTAAACCTCTTACTAAGAGATAATATTTCAGGTTCTCTGTAATTAGGTGGTATTTCATCAGGCCAGTCGCCAGTAGTCTTTTTCAAGGACACACATTTCACTTAGCAGTGATTTATACATATTTGAGGTTCAGAACCTTGAGAGCCTTTCATGGATGTTGTCGAGAACATACGGTGCTGCGAATTGTTCACGAGAATAGTAAGGAACTTGATAATTAATGGAGACAATTTTCTTGTTACTTGTTATGGTAATTCCTCCAAATTCAGGGGCCTTTTGTGCTTCTAAAGTTCTAGTGACAGGTTTCTCTTTTAGTCCATGCAATGATCTTATGCTCCGTTGAATCAGTTTGTCAGCATACACAATCGAAGTAGTGCTTTTCTGTAGACACTCGGACAGTAAACCAAGTTCAGACAACGTGTCATACATCTGTCATCATTCTATCATGCAAGAAGAACCTCACGTCTCTGGATCAACTCATAAGATCAGCAGACGTCTAGAGGTTACTACTTGTGGCGCGGCATTCTCCTCTCCTAGCGGCGTCCCCATCACCGAAGGGTACTCCAGTCGCAAACAGAATAGGGGTCACAAACACACACCCCGGCCTCGTACCCTGTGAAGAGTGAAGGAGGACCAATGGTCCCTCTTGGGTTGCGGCCTCTTCTTGATAGTCAATACACAGGTTCCGGACATTTGACCTGAGGCCTGGCCGGAGACCGGACCCGGGGCCGTTGATCCCCGAAAGCCTTATGAGGTAGGTAGCTCACCTACCTTATGAGGTAGGTAACTCCAATCCTCGGACTTTACGGGGAAACAGGCCTCACAAGCCTAGCCACCAGACGAGACATTATGTGTGCCAACTATCTGTCACTCTGTACCACTGCTCACCAGACACACCCATACAGATAAAAAATTAACCCAACAGTTAACCCACATAACCCCCGCTCCCCAACCATTCACTCGCAACCTTTCCTCACACGGGCTACAAATAACCTCAATATAGACCTCTCCCTACTCCAAAACTGTGAAACCCAACTTCCTGTCCCCCCCATTCCACCTTGGCTTTATACAACTCCTAATACAGCATTACAACTCGAAGACAACATTCCAAAATCTGCATCAAACTCAGCCATAGCCTCAGTGTTTGCCTCAACAATGAAAAATTGCTACCCAAATACCACAGAGATTTACACAGATGGGTCTCGCATCTTCATGAACAACGTACCCTCGGTCACTTGCGCTGTATGGATACCGGAATACCATCTCATGCAGGGATGGCGGTTACCAAACCAACTATCTATTTACACAGCGGAATTATATGCCTTGTATCAGGCTCTCCAAATCATCACAACATTACCAGTTGGGATATATACAATCTGAAGTGACTCCAAGAGCGCGATTCAAGCAATTACGTACTCTTCGAAAACATGCAAGGAGATGGTCTACCCATGCCTTCAACTTCTTCACAAACATCAATTGAACGGTTATGACACCTCTATCCAATGGGTCCCAGCACACTGTGGTATTCTCCATAATGAACTTGTAGACCAACTAGCCAAAGCGATGCACAACACGCCTCACCTTACCCGTCATCCAATTCCCCATGTTGCACGTAAAGGAGCCTTCAAAGATACCATCTCGCAGGATTTTGCAACAAACTGGAAAACGTTATGCTCACCTTTGCACTATGGGTCCATTAAAAAGAAATGGAAAACTTGGAAACATGTCCGATATAAAAGCAGAGAAATTGATGTAACGATGACCAGATTAAGGCTGGGACATACCAAACTAGCAGCACACAGCTCTAAGTACAGAACAGACATCAATGAACTCTGTACTCACTGTCAGCTGCCTGAAACAGTCGAACACTATCTCATGCACTGCTTCCGACATCATAGTGCCAGAGTAAATTTCAAACAAGTCTTTATCGCACTTAAAATACCCTTCACCATCGAGCACATATTAGGAGGTGGTGACCACTCGTTACAAGAAAAATACCAAATAGTCAAAGCACTGGCTAAATATTTGCAGTCGACCAACAAATTGGGTCACATCTGACCCGTGCCACATTTATACCTGGCGCAACCAACAGCTAAACACAGAAAACAACTGCCTCGTCGCAGCACCATGGATCAGCTGGCGCCATAAACACAACACACCGCCCTACGGTGCGGCAAGTCTCCCTACAACACACACCTCTGTTTTAATCACCGTTCCTCTATCTACAGCACAACGTAACAAACACCTTGGTAGCTCCGATCATCCTCAACATAAACGCGTCAACCAACATCTGTACTGGTGCAGTCATCGGGAGGACAAACCCTTCATGCAAACTGCACCTACTATCAAGAAGAAGAAGAGGTAGGTAGCCACCACGAAAAAACACCAAATATCCCAAGGTGAGTTGACCCTGAGCAGCCGTGGAGTGCGGACGTGTCCCTCCGTGACTGCTAGGGTAGTCAGCCGTTTGATCGCCAGGTGGCGGGGCGTAGCTGCCCCCCCCACCCCCCAGTGTTGTTGCCTGCCTGGCGGAGTGCAGACGTGGCAGGTGTTGGGTTCACCATGGGTGGTCCCCTACCAGCAATTAAGCGTGTGAACTCAGTAGGACTGGAATTCTCTGGCCGTGCTGGGTATCCAGAGGTAGCGGAGGTACTGTGCGACTTGCTGCATATCCCGGTGCTAGATGTTGACGGGATTGAGCTGGTGACTGCGCGTCGCGTTGTCATCAAGCTGGCGACGGAGGAGGTATATCGTGCCTTCCTCAGTCGTTACGAGGGGCGCTCGCTGTCACTGCCGGGAGGTACCGGCTCCGTCGCCATATCAGACCGGAGTGGTGCGCTGACCTATGTCAGCGTGCATGGGGCGCCCCTGGAGTTTCCCGAAGAGCTTCTGCGACGTTATTTCCAGCGATTTGGGCCCGTAGTCAGTGTGAGGGTAAACACGATATCCTCCGGGAAGTATGCCGGGAGGCGGACGAATATTCGCACCTTGGGCATGCGTCTGCGGTCGGACATTCCATCTTCAGTCCGGCTTCTGGGATGCTACATCCGGGTGTACTATGCCCGGCAGCCTCGGACCTGTTTCCGGTGTGGCTTGTTGGGGCATCAGGCTGCAGGGTGCGAGGCGGATCCGGTTGCACCTATCAACCTCTTTCGGGAAGAAGATTTCCCTCCGCTTCCCCTGGACGAGGACTTCGGGGATGCGGCAACCGCCCGGATCGTTGATGCGACTCCCCCGGCGTCCCCGGACGTTTCCCCGGATGTCGCCGGCCCTCCTCCGGCTGTTGCGATGAGATCGGTGGATTCCCCTGATCCTGTTAGTGTGCCTGTCCCTGCTGCTCCAGTGGCCCGTTGTACTGCGCCCTCCTCAGCGCATACTCACCTGTCTTCCGATGCTGCGCCTGGCCCTGTCTCCTCACCTCGGGTTCCGGATGCTGAAGTGGCTGTGGGGTCCCCGGTTGTGTGTGGTCCGGTTCCCCCTGCGGTTGAAGCTGCTGCAGTCGTAAGACGAGTACGTGCGGCTTGTGATGCCCGTGGGTCTGGGTCCGCTTCCGGTTCCGAAGATGTGCGCCCGGTACCCAAGAGATCCAGGCGCTCATCTACTGCATGGGCTGATGAGGTGGATTCTGGCGCTGATGGGTTCTCAGGAATTGAGGTAGTGGACGCTGACGTCCATATATCTGCTGATGCCGAAGGCTGTGTATATGATTCGCCTCCTGTGGCTTCTGTCGGCAGTTCCCCGCAGTGGGGGGTGGTTGCTCCTCCGGATGCTGGTGAGGGGGGTGCTGGTGCGGGACGCGACCTAGTATTGCTCCTAAAGAAGGATGTTCGGCGAGGGGGGCCGCTGCCGGTGTCCCGTCTGGAGGTTGCTGCAGAGCCCTGTGAGGCTGTCGAAGTTCCGTGTGCGAGGCCAGTTGCCCGCGCCTGCAAGGGGACGTCCGTCCCGTTCATCTTGGCCAACGGCTTGCCGCATTCGAAATCCAACCCTGTGCGGATTCTATATCATGACCGCGTGAAGCCTATTCCGTGGTGCCCCACGACTGTCTGGGTTCCGGACGCTCAGGCATTTGTTGAAAGTGTGCCGATTTCCATGCCCGATCCTCGGACGTCCCTTCGTGCCCCTATTCCGGAAGAAATACTGGTGTTATGGGAGGCGTATTGTATTCTTTTTCCGGCGACTGAGTGGCCGGAAAAGTATGCGCAGTCCTGATAGTCCGTGTGCTTGCTGTGTGTATTAGGCTTTGGTATGTTATGAACTGTTTCTTGTGTACCCTTCAGGCCGATGTCGTCCTTGTTTTCTGAATGGTAATTTAGGCTCGACCCTTTCATGACTTATGTTTATTTGATTGTTGTATTATGTTTATTTGATTTGTTGTATTATGTGCCCCTCTGGCTATGCTGTTTGCTCTCTTACGTGCGGGGTTTTTGTGCGGATAATTTGTTTTAGTTTGTTTTGTTTTGTTTTGGTTTGTTTTGTTTTGTTTTGTTTTTTTTTTGTTTCTGTTTCTGGTTTACCTTGTTGTTGTGCCATGTACATTGTGCCATGTTGTTGTGTACCGATGGGTATGTACTGTTTGCTATGCGCCTATGTTTTTGTTGGTTTGTCTTTGTTTATACTTTGTACAGCATGTGTTTCTCATTTGTACTGTACTTTACATGCCTTTTTGAATTTTGTACTTTGTTATGCTGTCCTGTCGGCCCTTCTGGCTGATGGGTTTTTTGTTTCTCCTTGGTTTGTAATGTTTTATTGTATTTAATTTGCATGTTTTCATGTAAAAATAAAAATAAAAAAAAAAAAAAAATATCCCAAGGACGCCAACCTGGCTGGCATCCTCAGTTGCTACCAGTTAAATTTCAATGTAGTGGTACTTGCTATGTCTCAGGATAAGCTCTGATGGCAGCTCTCACATTCGGATCACAAACTCAGGTAAACACTTTACAAAGTGCACATGGGGGTTAATACCAAACACAGAGTTGAGAAAAACACATGTTTGCTGAACAATATTTGCAATTACTTGAGGCCAACACAATTTTGGCGGTCGTTACGTTGTTGCAACACTTCAAAATTTAACAAATGTAACCGGCAACACTGTCCAAGCTTCTCTCCACTGCAAATTAGTACCTTCTACAGGCACCACATGGAGTGTTTTTTTTCATTTATGACATTCAGGAGGGAAGCAGCACCTGTGGTAACACACTCGCCCCGCGTTTCGAGAGCGATTTGGCCTGGGTTCGTATTGTGGCCACGGAGGATTGACTAGGCGACAATCCTGAACTATACGCCTCTGTTCACCCAGCAGTGAATGATTACCAGGTTGTTAAACGATTTGGCGGAAGGTTATTATTTGTTAGTGCTCACAAAATTATTATTATGAATGGAAAAATTAAGATTAGGGACCTGCCTGAAACACTATGCATGTTTGTGGCTTTACAAGAATGTAAAAACTCTTGCATATATAAATACAAAAAAAATAGACAGCTGATAAACTAAATCACATCGTTGGATACTGGTAGGTAAATTATAACACAAATAAATTATCAATGCACTTGATCGTATATTGCTTTCTATAATAATAACCGGTTGCCATAATTTGTAGCCTAGAAACATAATTAATATCCCAGCACAAGGGGTATGGGGGTATTGATCAACCTTAGATGGACTGTAGACTCGGCTCTCCTGTCTCAGTGGACTGTTGTTATTGGCAGACTGGTCACCAGAGCATCCTCTTGGTCATTTCCAGTCATTCTTTTTGAAAAATAGTAGTAGGTTTAACAGAAGGTCTCAGACGCTCTTCGCTCCCAAAGCAACCCGTCCCAAAACCCTCGCATTGCAGGGTTCAGTTCCCAGAGTCCACACTCGACCACCAGCTGGGGCCAGATTCACGAAGCAGTTACGCAAGCACTTACGTACTTGTACATCTTTTCTCAATCTTTGGAGACTTTGTTTACAATTATTTAACAGTTAATGAGCTCCGAAGCACCAGGAGACTGTTTATAACAATAGCAACAGTCGATTTGAAAGTTTTCGTGCTTGTAAACTGTTTAATAAATGTAACCAAAGCCGTCAAAGATTGAGGAAAGATGCTCACGTTCGTAAGTGCTTCGAGAATCTGGCCTGGCACAACCGGTAGGTCGTCGATCAGGACAGCCCCTATTCTCTCAGGTCGTCCCAAATCCCAGGAGCGGCTCTAAAGTTACTCAGTTGGCCTTTCCAGCCTGCCCATCCGGTAGACTAGTAGTCTAACCCGTCTCGAAGTCCCGCTTCTCGTGATGTGAGCACTCCCGGATGCTTCCTGGGCAGTTACTAGGCGTCTCTAATGGCTTCATCCTTGATTTGTACCAGCTGGCGTCCACCTCCACGGACTAGACTGCTTCTTGCTGGAGAGACAAATGTAGCGTCCACCTTCGACGGTCGCTTAGAGTGCGGTGACGCCACTCGTGTCTCCTGCTTACGACTCGAACGATGACGTCTCGTCACGTCACGCGACAGAGCGTTCTAATTGGCCCCATTCCCGGCGGCCAGCCAATCACAATTCACGCTTTCCTAGAGACCTCTGTCATCAGGTTTGTCATCAGGTTTGACTTTTGGAGGGAAATACTTCCTCCTCCCCGGCTATCAGCCATCATTCCTCTCAGGGTGGGCGTCTTACCCGCCAACACCCAACTTGTAACTAACATAACACAGCATTCTGGGTTTATTCTCTCCCTTAAACGAAGCTAAAATAAACTATGGGGCTTCTGGACTATTTATAGGGTATTGTTGACCAGACCACACACTAGAAGGTGAAGGGACGACGACGTTTCGGTACGTCCTGGACCATTCTCAAGTCGATTGTCGACTTGATCTGAACGACGACACAATCGACTTGAGAATGGTCCAGGACGGACCGAAACGTCGTCGTCCCTTCACCTTCTAGTGTGTGGTCTGGTCAACATCTTTAGCCACGTTATTGTGACTCATCGCCTGTACAGGGCACTGTATAACTGAAGGTGGGAGAGGAGTGTAATTTGCCGGTACACATTACACACTGCTAGGCTCAGGCTCGGCTACAAGTACCTAGGGAAGTTGGCATCATCTCCTGCTGTTGATTTGACTAAATGCAATCTCTGTCAGCGGAACTCTTCACATACTTTACTTCATTATATTTAATGGAATGTATAAAAATCTCGGAATTCAGAGATATCACCATCAAATGAGTCCAAGAAATGTGTAAGTAGTTCATTCATAATGACGTACTGCCGGGTATCTGAGCGAAGTATAAAAATTTGCTTATTGTAGGTGCAGCCTGCACATGACTGTAAAGCTGCCGCCCAGTTGGGCGGTGTGGAGCACATGACTGTAAAGCTGCCGCCCAGTTGGGCGGTGTGGAGCACATGACTGTAAAGCTGCCGCCCAGTTGGGTGGGTGTGCAGCAAGCCTAGTAACTGTGTGACTCACCATAGATGTAAAGTGTCGTGTATAGTGACTGTTCAGCCTCTTGTTGAATCACTTGTGTTATACAAAGACTATTATGTAATTGTATTTGTGTATATATGTATGTGTGTGTGTGTGTGTGTACTCACCTAATTGTGCTTGCGGGGGTTGAGCTCTGGCTCTTTGGTCCCGCTTCTCAACTGTCAGTCAACAAGTGTACAGGTTCCTGAGTCTATTGGGCTCTATCATATCTACACTTGAAACTGTGTATGGAGTCAGCCTCCACCACATCACTTCCTAATGCATTCCATTTGTCAACCACTCTGACACTAAAAAAGTTTTTTTCTAATATCTCTGTGGCTCATTTGGGCACTCAGTTTCCACCTGTGTCCCCTAATGCGTGTGCCCCTTGTGTTAAATAGCCTGTCTTTATCTACCCTATCAATTCCCTTGAGAATCTTGAATGTGGTGATCATGTCCCCCCTAATTCTTGTGTCTTCCAGAGAAGTGAGGTTTAATTCCCGTAGCCTCTCCTCGTAGCTCATACCTCTTAGCTCGGGTACAAGTCTGGTGGCAAACCTTTGAACCTTTTCCAGTTTGGTCTTTTCCTTGACTAGAAATGGACTCAATGCTGGAGGTGCATACTCCAGGATTGGCCTGACATATGTGGTATACAAAGTTCTGAATGATTCCTTACACAAGTTTCTGAATACCATTCTTATGTTGGCCAGCCTGGCATATGCCGCTGATGTTATCCTCTTGATATGGGCTGCAGGGGACAGGTCTGGCGTGATGTCAACCCCCAAGTCTTTTTTTCTCTCTGATTCTTGAAGAATTTCCTCTCCCAGATGATATCTAGTATCTGGTCTCATGCACCCTACGCCTATCTTCGTTACATTACATTTGCTTGGGTTAAATGCTAACAGCCATTTGTTCGACCATTCCTTCAGCATGTCTAGATCTTCATGAAGCCTCAAGCAGTCCTCCTCTGTCTTAAACCTTCTCATAATTTTGGCATCGTCAGCAAACATTGAGATAATTGAATCTATACCCTCCGAGAGATCATTTATGTATATCAGAAACAAGATAGGACCGAGTACAGAGCCCTGTGGGACTCCACTAGTGACTTCACGCCAATCTGAGATCTCACCCCTCACCGTAACTCTCTGCTTCCTATTGCTTAGGTACTCCCTTATCCACTGGAGCACCTTACCACCTTACCAGCTACACCTTCCTGTCTTTGCAGCTTATGTACCAGCCTCTTATGAGGTACTGTGTCAAAGGATTTTCGACAATCCAAAAAAATGCAGTCCGCCCAGCCTTCTCTTTCTTGCTTAATCTTTGTCACCTGGTCGTAGAATTCTATTAAGCCAGCCAGGCAAGATTTACCCTCCATGAATCCATGTTGGCGATTTGTCACGAAGTCCCTTCTCTCCAGGTGTGTTACTAGCTTTTTCTCACGATCTTGTCCATCACCTTGCCTGTCGCCCTTTTTGTATATTGGGACCACATTTGCCATCTTCCATATTTCTGGTAGGTCTCCCGTCTCCAGTGACCTATTATACACTGTGGAGAGTGGCAAGCAAAGTGCCTCTGCACACTCTTTCAGTACCCATGGTGAGATTCCGTCTGGACCAACAGCCTTTCTAACATCCACATCCAGCAGGTGTATCTTGACCTCCTCACTCGTAATTTCGAACCCTTCCAAGGCCGCCTGGTTTACTTCCCTTTCTCCTAGCACAGTGACCTCACCTTGTTCTATTGTGAAGACCTCCTGGAACCTCTTGTTGAGTTCTTCACACACCTCTTTGTCATTCTCTGTGTACCTGTCCTCGCCTGTTCTAAGTTTCCTTACCTGTTCTTTCACTGTTGTTTTCCTCCTGATGTGACTATGGAGTAGCTTTGGTTCGGTCTTGGCTTTGTTTGCTATATCATTTTCATAATTTTTCTCTCTGACGTACTCAGAGAGAAAAATTATGTACGTACGTAGGAATGAGTACGTACTTCTCACCCTGACGTACTCATTCCTGGTTCTCTGGTATCTCTCTCTGCTTTCTGGTGTTTTGTTATTCCGGAAGTTCCTCCACGCCCTTTTGTTCAGTCCCTTTGCTTCTATACATGCCTTATTATTCCATGGATTATTCTGTTGCTTCTCGGATTTTTCCCTTTGGGCCGGGATGAACCAGTTTACTGCCTCCTGACACTTTTGGGTGACATAGTCCATCATATCTTGTACAGATTTAGCTCTGAGGTCTGTGTCCCAAGGTATTTCCCTTACGAAACATCTCGTCTCCTCATAGTTCCCCTTTCAGTATGCCAGCCTTTTGTTTCCTAGTTCTTTTGTGGGGGAGATTATTTCTAGCTCTACCAGGTACTCAAAGTTTAATACACTGTGGTCACTCATTCCCAAGGGTGCTTCCATCTTAACTTCCTTTACATCCCACTCATTTAGGGTAAATATCAGATCAAGCATTGCTGGTTCATCTTTTCCCCTCATTCTTGTTGGTTCCTTGATGTGCTGGCTTAGAAAGTGTTTTGTTGCCACGTCCAGCAGCTTAGCTTTCCATGTTTCTAGTCCTCCATGCGGGTCTCTGTTCTCCCAGTCTATTTTCCCGAGGTTGAAGTCTCTAATAATTTGTAGTCCAGATCCATTCTTGCTGGCAACAGAAGCTGCTCTCTCTATTATGTTAATAGTGGCCATGTTGTTTCTATTATATTCCTGTCTGGGTCTTCTGTCATTTGGTGGTGGATTATATATGACTACGACTATAATTTTTTGTCCTCCAGTGTGTGTGTGTGTGTGTGTGTGTGTGTGTGTGTGTGTGTGTGTGTGTGTGTGTGTGTGTGTGTGTGTGTGTGTGTGTGTACTCACCTATTTGTACTCACCTATTTGTGCTTGCGGGGGTTGAGCTTTGGCTCTTTGGTCCCGCCTCTCAACTGTCAATCAACTGGTGTACAGATTCCTGAGCCTACTGGGCTCTATCATATCTACATTTAAAACTGTGTATCGAGTCAGCCTCCACCACATCACTGCCTAATGCATTCCATCCGTTAACTACTCTGACACTGAAAAAGTTCCTTCTAACGTCTCTGTGGCTCATGTGGGTACTCAGTTTCCACCTGTGTCCCCTTGTTCGCGTCCCACCAGTGTTGAATAGTTTATCTTTGTTTATCCGGTCGATTCCTCTGAGGATTTTGTAGGTTGTGATCATGTCTCCCCTTACTCTTCTGTTTTCCAGTGTCGTAAGGTGCATTTCCCGCAGCCTTTCCTCGTAACTCATGCCTCTTAGTTCTGGGACTAGACTAGTGGCATACCTTTGGACTTTTTCCAGCTTCGTCTTGTGCTTGACAAGGTACGGGCTCCATGCTGGGGCCGCATACTCCAGGATTGGTCTTACATATGTGGTGTACAAGATTCTGAATGATTCCTTACACTGGTTCCTGAAGGCTTTTCTGATGTTAGCCAGCCTCACATTTGCCGCAGACGTTATTCTTTTTATGTGGGCTTCTAGAGACAGGTTTGGTGTGATATCAACTCCTTGATCTTTCTCTCTTTCCGTTTCATTAAGTACTTCATCTCCTGTTCTGTATCTTGTGACTGGCCTCCTGTTTCCACCTCCTAGTTTCATTACTTTGCATTTACCCGGGTTAAACTTTAGCAGCCATTTGTTGGACCATTCATTCAGTCTGTCTAGGTCGTCCTGTAGCCTCCTACTATCATCCTCTGTTTCAATCCTCCTCATAATTTTTGCATCATCAGCAAACATTGAGAGAAACGATTCTATACCCTCTGGGAGATCATTTACATATATCAGAAAAAGTATTGGTCCAAGTACAGACCCCTGCGGGACTCCACTTGTGACGTCACGCCAATCCGAGACCTTACCCCTCACAGTGACTCGCTGTCTTCTTTTGCTTAGGTACTCTCTTATCCAATGGAGTACCTTCCCTTTCACTCCAGCTTGCATCTCCAGCTTTTTCACTAGCCTCTTGTGTGGTTATGTATCAAAGGCTTTTTGACAATCCAAAAATATGCAGTCTGCCCACCCTTCTCTCTCTTGCCTGATTTTTGTTGCCTGGTCGTAGAATTCAATTAGCCCTGTGAGGCAGGACTTGCCATCTCTGAACCCATGTTGATGCTGTGTTACAAATTTCTTTCGCTCCAGATGTTCCACTAGCTTTCTTCACACAATCTTCTCCATCAGCTTGCATGGTATGCAGGTTAGGGACACTGGCCTGTAGTTCAGTGCCTCCTGCCTATCCCCTCAATCCGTCCTCACACAAGACAGCACATATATGACTTAATGCTTAAAGTCTATATGTTGAATGTGATTTAGTACATATGTGATATATTCCCAGTTACCTTTTTTACCAAGGCCCAAATCAACGTAGATAACAGAATAGTCGTGATTGGTTCAATTATATCGAAAATTGTAGTTTTCAGGACCCACATGGGTTGTGAAATTTACCTACTATTGTCCATGCTCTTAGAATATTACAGATCAGCTACATCCTATTGAAGGCTCGTAGTTTTGTTTTGAGAAATATTAGTTGTTCTTAGTAAATTATAATAAGCACTATAAATTATTACATAGAATAACAGTGCTTCACCAATCAATATTATATACCATAGTCTGTGCTTTAAAAATATATAAAGAATGTTTTGTAGGAACGCTAACAGAAAACGATGTTACGTTGGAATGTCTATGGGGCAAACTACAGCAAACAAGATGGTATGGTGTCTATTATAGCAACTATAGGATGGGTATATTGTCCACTACCACCTGTTAGGTGAGTAAGGGGTCCAATACCACCCACAGGATGGGTATGGGGGGGTCACATCCACCCGCAGGATGGGTATGGGAATCACATCCACCCATAGAATAGGTATGGGGTCCAATAACACCCACTGGATGTGTATGGCGTCCATTGCCGCCCACAGGATGAGTATAGGGTCCAGTATTGCCCACAGGATTAGTATATAGGGTCCACTGCCGCCCACAGGGTCGGTACGGGTCCACTACCGCCCACTATCGCAGAGCGCACTCCTGGCATTGAACGCACATAGCAGTGACACCCATAAAATAGTCAGTGATATTCGAATGAATGTTTTAGCTGCTAAAGAAAACAGATTTGAAATTAAATTCTTATGGATACCATCACATGTTGGCATCTCGAGGCATGACACTGTTGATATGCTTGCAAAGACAGCCTGTAGAAAACCAGTGGTAGAAATTGATATTGGTGTTTCATTAGCAGTGACAAAGAGAATACTTAAACAAATATCTAATGAAGATCTCACCGACCTAACAAATTCACAAAGACCTGAGAGTTGTAGCATTAAATATTATGATAGATATCGTGAGGAGACATTCACATATGGGACTAATAGAACAAGAACCCGGCAATGTGATGTTATAGCGGCCAGAATTCGCCTGGAATATAGACGTATCTGGCAGCTTTCTCAAAACTCAAATGTCGAGTACCTAAATAAACATTTGATTTAACATTTGATTTGAGTACACAATGTGTCTACTTTGTGAAAGAGAAAACATGCACTCTCTTGAACATTATAGTGTAGAATGTCCCATATTGTCTGACTTTCGCCCTCCTGGGCTGAGGTATGCTGAACTGTGTAATTACTATATGAGTACTGGAACACTTGATGATATATTGAACTTGTATCCAAGATTGACCATGTAATGTATCATTTATACAATGTATGTATGTGATGTAACTATATAACCTGAGCTTGTAAAAGCACCTTATTAATTAAGTGCTTAATTGCACACTAGTTTCTCTGTCAGCTATCTCACCCTGTCAGAGTAAAAGAGACAAATGTATGTGAATGCATGTGTGTGTATATATATGCATGTATATATGTATATGTACGTATATATGTATATGTACGTATATATGTGTGTGTGTGTATGTATATGTATGTGTATAAAGTACATATGGAAGCTGATCAGAATTGCATTTCACCTTTGTAAATGGACATTCATGACACTTCGAACACTTTATGTAGGGCATACGTAAATCTGTGTATCTATGTATTTAGGTATGTAGGTTAGCTTAGCATTTTAAAAGTAACAAATGTTCCGAACCATAATGGAAACAGACCCAACTATGGGATGGGTTAACCCAAGTATCGCGTTTCCAAAAGGGTCGCCCATATTGGAAAAGACGAACGCCGATAGAATATTGTTGAAAACATCTTGATGTCTTATTAAACCAAAATTATTTATTAATCAGAAAAAAGACAAAAACGCGATCTATCTGTAAAACGTCTACCAGACAAATATTTTAAGTAAAACCGAAGATATTTGTAGTTGTATAAAAGAGACAGTTTTCATCGCTCGTCGAGCTCGAAAACCGCAGCATTCATCTCAGAACCATGCCTATTTCACGCAGATTCCTTAATAAACGTAAGAGTTTTTATATGTCACAAGAAAGATAGAAATATAAGCTTCATTCTAAATACCTTACCATGGGCATATTTAAATTTAAAGCGAAGATAGGTGTACTTTTATAATAGCCGAGCTCCGACCCCGGACAGATCGATCGACCAAGCAACTCTCTCTCAGAACAATGTATATTTCACGTGAATTCGTTAATAAACACACATGTTATACATGTCTTCAAGCTCATTTGCACAAAGCAAATGAGCTTGTTGATGCTTGGGCCACGACTTCCAACTTTGACAGTCTTCCTCTACCCTCACAAAATGAATTAAATAATAGATATCGAAATCTTAGCGAAGTATCCAAAATTTGCTTACTGTAAGTTATGCATGCACATGACTGTAAAGCTGCCACCCAGTTGGGTTGGTGTGGAGCAAGACTAGTAACTGTGCGACTCCTCATAGATGTAAAGTGCCTTCTATAGTGACTGTTGTGAGCCTCTTGTTGAATCACTTGTGACACAAAAGATTACTGATATGTGTATTTGTGTGGGTGATTAAATATGTATGTGTATGTATATTTGTATACGTATGTATATGTACATGTATGCATAAGTATGTGTACATTAATAATTTTGTAACTAGCGTCAAAAGATTGTTATTTGCTTAGCTAAACGAACTAAAGGGTTCAGTTCCTGAACCGATTATGTGCCTCTGTAATCCTTTACACCACCGCCCACGGGATGGGTATTATGGGGTGCATAATAAAGAAAGAAAATGAATGGACCGAACCCCACAATTCATTTAGCTGAGCAAGTTACAATCTTGATGAGCTAGTTACAAAATTCACTATAAGTCGTCACATCATAATTGGGTTCGAGATCGACCACAATTAGTGAATTACATAATTTATCAGTATTGTGCAGCCTGTGATCCCCGCCTGGCTGGATACTGATACCTAGGTAGTTTTCATGTGTCCGGACACCGGCGATAAGGTGGTATTATTTATTTAACTTAAGATATATTTATTTTTAAATGTTGTCACATTAACGGCTACATCTTCCTTTCTTCTGACATAGTTTTTTTAAGATTAATTAAAATATATGGAAACTAATTATACAATTTATTGGCTGGTGTGCAGGGCTTCACACTCTCAGAGCTAGCCATCAAGTAACTATCAAAACGCATATATCTTCGTTTTCACTTCAGTTATATTTATGACAAAGGATTTTAAATGTAGCCTATATTTCTGCCTTTGAGATGACATAAATACTTTCGTTAATTACAATATCTAGATCAAACTAACATTGATTTTCAAAAGGTTGTATATTTTCCATCAATGGAGAGCATCAGCCAAGAAGCCTTCTTTAAAATATGAATATCTTTCCTCACCCAATAAGATCTAATCTCTGAATAAAACGCAAAAAACGACTTGATTGTAACCTATCCACCGCTGCCCATTGAATGGGGGGGGAGGGGGTTATGTGTAGGATAAACATATCAATTGTGACACTATAGCCCTCCATATATGTCAGTTGCTTAAATTATAAACTGTACTTGTGGTCGGTCTCGAGCCCATTGTTGATGTGACAATGTGCATTGACTTTTGTAACTAGCTTATCAAGATTATAACTTGCTTGGCTATATGAATTGTGGGGCTCATTCCCTGAGCCCATAATGTGCCTCTGTAACACTCCACTATCGCCCATAGGATGGGTATGGGGTGCATAATAAATGAACTAAACTAAGCTCTGCCTTTTTGATAACATATACAATTATAAGCTTTATTTGTGAATCTTAATTAATTAAACAATATATCACAGAGCCTGTAGGGGTTCGGTGAGATGAGCAAAGAGACATGGGAGATTTTACATAAGTACAGTACATGGTAGTTTAAGTAGCGAACGCATGTCAACGAATAACGAGTATATGTAACAAACTATTGTCCTATGAAGTCGATTTAACTTCCAAACATATATTTTTTAATAAATGTTAAATGTTTTCTGGCTAGTTATGTTAGATTTTATTAAAAATACGTATTCTACTTGTTAACATTATAATTTAAATTTGTGATAATTTGTGCAGAGAAGTGCGACAACTGGATATGCCAACAAACACTTTCCAAACAACGATATATCTTGGATAAGTCGCTCCACAACATTGACGCTTGGACCGTCGACTTCCTTTGATGCTACTTATTTACTTATTTCATAATGAAATTATATTGGTTTGCAGTAAAAATATGTTTTCTCATGTTCTGCATTCAGCACCCACATTATAGTGAGTAAATATACCATATTACTTCATTACTTAAATAATGCTAGGAGGGATTAAGTAGCTTTGGGTCTTTAGTGGACAGAATCTCCAATAGATGGGGCGAGAGTCGCCCCATCTCTCTAGCCCGAGCAAGAGTCGAAACTTAATTTAAAATTGATATATCTTTGTCCTCGAACATGATATATTTTATTAGGTGCAATCATAATAATGTTCATATCTCGGTCTTTCTGGAGGCATATAAGACTTTAGGCTTTATTAGCGTATCTTTGTTAATTATACAATATATCGGCAAGTGCGTAGGCGTCTGCACTCCATGCCCGACAAGCTACTGAGCGCTACTATAAAAACATATGTATCTTCACTTGAGCTATAAATATGTCTATTGTAATGTATATAAAATGAAGCTCATATTTCTATCTTGCTTAAGACATGTATAACATTTGTGTTTATTAACGAATTCACGTGAAATATACATTGTTCTGAGAGAGAATTGCTCGGTCGATCGATCTGTCCGGGGTCGGAGCTCGGCTATTATAAAAGTACACCTATCTTCGCTCTAAATTTAAATATGCCCATGGTAAGGTATTTAGAATGAAGCTTATATTTCTATCTTTCTTGTGACATATAAAAACTCTTACGTTTATTAAGGAATCTGCGTGAAATAGGCATGGTTCTGAGATGAATGCTACGGTTTTCGAGCTCGACGAGCGATGAAAACTGTCCCTTTTATACAACTACAAATATCTTCGGTTTTACTTAAAATATTTGTCTGGTAGACGTTTTACAGATAGATCGCGTTTTTGTCTTTTTTCTGATTAATAAATAATTTTGGTTTACTAAGACATCAAGATGTTTTCAACAATATTCTTTCGGCGTTCGTCTTTTCCAACATGGGCGACCCTTTTAGAAACGCGATACTTGGGTTAACCCATCCCATAGTTGGGTCTGTTTCCATTATGGTTCGGAACATTTGTTACTTTTAAAATGCTAAGCTAACCTACATACCTAAATACATAGATACACAGATTTACGTATGCCCTACATAAAGTGTTCGAAGTGTCATGAATGTGCATTTACAAAGGTGAAATGCAATTCTGATCAGCTTCCATATGTACTTTATACACATACATATACATACACACACACACATATATACGTACATATACATATACGTACATATACATATATACATGCATATATACACACACATGCATTCACATACATTTGTCTCTTTTACTCTGACAGGGTGAGATAGCTGACAGAGAAACTAGTGTGCAATTAAGCACTTAATCACTGAAGGTGATTAAGGTGCTTTTACAAGCTCAGGTTATATAGTTACATCACATACATACATTGTATAAATGATACATTACATGGTCAATCTTGGATACAAGTCCAATATATCATCAAGTGTTCCAGTACTCATATAGTAATTACACAGTTCAGCATACCTCAGCCCAGGAGGGCGAAAGTCAGACAATATGGGACATTCTACAATATAATGTTCAAGAGAGTGCATGTTTTCTCTTTCACAAAGTTGACACATTGTGTACTCAAATCAAATGTCAAATCAAATGTTTATTTAGGTACTCGACATTTGAGTTTTGAGAAGGCTGCCAGATACGTCTATATCCCAGGCGAATTCTGGCCACTATAACATCACATTGCCGGGATCTTGTTCTATTAGTCCCATATGTGAATGTCTCCTCACGATATCTATCATAATATTTAATGCTACAACTTTCAGGTCTTTGTGAATTTGTTAGGTCGGTGAGATCTTCATTAGATATTTGTTTAAGTATTCTCTTTGTCACTGCTAATGAAACACCCATATCAATTTCTACCACTGGTTTTCTACAGGCTGTCTTTGCAAGCATATCAACAGTGTCATGCCTCGAGATGCCAACATGTGATGGTATCCATAGGAATTTAATTTCAAATCTGTTTTCTTTAGCAGCTAAAACATTCATTCGAATATCACTGACTATTTTATGGGTGTCACTGCTATGTGCGTTCAATGCCAGGAGTGCACTCTGCGATAGTGGGCGGTAGTGGACCCCCTACCGACCCTGTGGGCGGCAGTGGACCCTATATACTAATCCTGTGGGCGATACTGGACCCTATACTCATCCTGTGGGCGGCAATGGACGCCATACACATCCAGTGGGTGTTATTGGACCCCATACCCATTCTATGGGTGGATGTGATCCCCATACCCATCCTGCGGGTGGATGTGACCCCCCCATACCCATCCTGTGGGTGGTATTGGACCCCTTACTCACCTAACAGGTGGTAGTGGACAATATACCCATCCTATAGTTGCTATAGTAGACACCATACCATCTTGTTTGCCGTAGTTTGCCCCATAGACATTCCAACGTAACATCGTTTTCTGTTAGCGTTCCTACAAAACATTCTTTAAATATTTTTAAAGCACAGACTATGTATATAGTATGGTGATATAATATTGATTGGTGAAGCACTGTATTCTATGTAATAATTTATAGTGCTTATTATAATTTACTAAAAACAACTAATATTTCTCAAAACAAAACTACGAGCCTTCAATAGGATGTAGCTGATCTGTAATATTCTAAGAGCATGGACAATAGTAGGTAAATTTCACAACCCATGTGGGTCCTGAAAACTACAATTTTCGTTATAATTGAACCAATCACGACTATTCTGCTATCTACGTTGATGGACGGGTACTGTGAGACGTAAATTGGTACGCGAGGAAGAGTTTGGGCCTTGGTAAAAAAGGTAACTGGGAATATATCACATATGTACTAAATCACATTCAACATATAGACTTTAAGCATTAAGTCATATATGTGCTGTCTTGTGTGAGGACGGGTTGCCCCTTTCTTGTATAATTGGAACTACATTAGGTTCCTTCAAATTTCTGGCAGTTCCCCTGTTGCCAGTGATCTGTGCCTGCCACTATGGAGAGTGGCAGGCACAGTGCTTCTGCTCCTTCCCTTAGTATCCAAGGGGAGATTCCATCTGGGCCTATAGCCTTTGTCACATCCAACTCTAGTAAACACTTCTTTACTTCCCCACTGGTAATCTCAAACTCTTCTAGTGGTTCCTGGTTAACTATTCCCTCCCTTATCTCTGAAATCTCTCCCTGCTCTAAGGTGAAGACCTGGAATTTCTTATTCAGTTCCTCACACACTTCCTTGTCGTTTATAGTGATCCTTCTGCCCCTATCCTTATATTCATTACCTGTTTCTTTACTGTTGTTTTTCTTCTGATGTAGCTGTGCAGCAATTTAGGTTGAGTCTTTGCCTTGCTTGTGATGTCATTTTCGCATTGTCTTTCTGCCTCTTTTCTCATCCTGACATATTCATTCCTGACACTCTGGTATCTTTCTCTGCTCTCAAGTGTCCTGTTATTCCTATAGTTTCTCCAAGCCCTTTTACTTTGCTGCTTAGCTAGCCTACATCTCTGATTAAACCATGGGTTTCTCATCTTCATTTCATTGGTTTCCTTTTGGACTGGGACAAACTTGTTTGCTGCTTCCTTGCACTTGTGCGTGATGAAGTCCATCATGTCTTGGGCCGTCTTTCCCCTGAGCTCTGTTTCCCATGTTATATCTGTTAGGAATTTTCTTAAATTCTCATAGTTTCCTTATCATAATGCCAGTTTTTTGTTTTCAGTACCCCCTCCTCGAGTTCAATAACCATTCCTCAACCAGATACTCTCAACGCCAGTACACTGTGGTCGCTCGTTCCTACTGGGGCCTCATAGCCGATTTCCCTTATGTCGGAGTCGTTCAGAGTGAAGACTAGGTTGAGTCTCGCTGGTCATCGTTTCCTCTCGTCCTATTGGATTCCCTGACATGTTGGTTTAGAAAGTTTCTTGTTGCCACCTCCATTAGTTTGGCTCTCCATGTATCCTTTCCTCCATGCGGTTCCTTGTTCTCCCAGTTTATTCTTTCCGTGATTTGAAGTCTCCCGTGATGAGCAGATGGGATCTATTTCAACAGGCAGCAGAGGCTGCCTTCTCAATATAGTGTTAACTGCCATGTTGTTGTTGTCATACTCTTGCCTTCATCTTCTGTCATTTGGTGGAGGGTTATATATCACTGCTACTACTACTTTTGGTCCTCCCAATATCATGTTGCCTGTTATGTAGTCTCTGAATCCCTCGGAGCTTGGGATGAATATCTCCTGAAGCTCCATTCCTTCTCATTAGTAGGGCCACTCCACCTCCTCCCCATCCCTCCCTCTCTTTCCTTATTAGAGTGTAGTTCTGGGGAAACACCGCATTCGTTATGATGCCTGAAAGTTTTGTTTCTGTGAGTCCGATTACATCTGGGTTCACTTCTTGTGTTCTTTCCCATAGTTCACTTGCCTTGCTGGAGGTCCCATCTATGTTCGAGTACATCACCCTGAAGCTGACTCTTTCTGTCCTTTCTCAGATCTTATTGCTTCCCCTGAAGCAGGGAAACAGGGAGGAACGGAATGGGAGGGCCTATGAAGGGGCACCTAGAGGGTCTGGGGTGTGCGAGGGCTGGGAGGATCTGGTACGGGAGGTGGTGTAGGAGGGAGAGCTTGTGGGGGTTGGGGAGAAAAGAGGGCTTGAGGGTGGGTGAGAGGGGGAGGCTTGGGGGGATGGGTGAGAGGGGGAGGCTTGGGGGGATGGCTGAGAGGGGGAGGCTTTGGAGAGTGTGGGAGAAGGGGAGGCTTGGGGGGTATGGGAGGAGGGAGGGCTTGGGGGAATGAGGGAGAATGGGGAGCTTGCGGGGCATAAAAGGAAGGAGGGCTTGGGGGGGAGGTTGGGGGATACGGAGTGCCGGGGGATGAGGAAAAAGGAGGGATGAGGAGAGTGGGGAAGAAGGAGGGTTCAGGAGGGTGGAGGATACTGTAGGGTTTAGGGGGGGGGGGGGCGGGGGAGAATGGAGGGCTTGGGGGATGGTGAGAAGGGAGGGCATGGAGGATTAGGGAGGGCTTGGGGGTGGGGGAGAAGGGAGATCCTGGGAGGGGGGGGGCGGTAGGGCAACTATGGGTGGAGGATCGGGAGGTGCTTCTCTCACTGTGTCTGTTGAGTCGCTTGTGGGGGGGGGGGGGGTTCCCGCTCCCCTCTGGAATTGCAGGTCTTGGGGTTGTGGCTCCCTGATTCTTTCTTTCTCCCTGCGCTCCCTCCTTGCGGCTGCTGCCTCTCTCTCTCGTCCCTTGTCATATCCACTGCAAGAATACCTTTTTGAACCTCTGTACATTTGCTAGTGCGCTCTTCCTTGCTTGCAGGTCCTCTTTTGTTCTCTCGCTCTTGAATACCACCTTTATCACATAGTCCCTTGCTATACCGTCCAATCCTGAAAACCTTTTCAATATCTTGGTGAGCCCTCTCCATCTTTATCGCTTAAGGATTTCATTAACTTCATTTTTGTTTCTGTCTCCCTTTCCACTCGACCGGTCCCTGTTTGCTCCTAATGCCTATTATTACTACTGCTCTTTTTTGCGCTATCATCTGGCTAGTACATCTAGCTGCTTCCTGAGAAGAAGCCACTTCCATGGCAACTTCCCTAACTGCAGACCTAGCTTCAGGGCTCTTTTTAAGCATTTCTGCAATGAGTGCTGTTGTGTAAAAATCCGCTCAACAGTAGCATCACCAAGGGATTGAGGGACGGTCTGTGTATGGTAACGGAGAGGAGTCTCCTTCAGGCTTCTTATCTCCTCTTTGCTGCCCTCAGTTCATCCTTCAGGTTGGCTACTGTCTCTCTCATTACATTCAGTCCTTCATTGAATTCCTCCCACATAGATGCTAACATGACACAGCTTTAGCAGGCCCTTACTACAGGCTCAGATAAGGCCATTCTAGTTATTGTAGTAGTAGTATTCATAACTAGTAATAATTGTTGAAATAATAGTAGATTAGACCACCATGTGGTATGATAAAATAATATAATTAAACTTAGGTAAACAATTTGTAGTTTAAGAAGGAGCCATTACAAAGTGGTTTAAGCTACAAATTGTCCCTCCAATTGTGTGAGAATAATTTCAGGCAGTTTTAACAAGTACATACAGTCCACTCAATTTCTTACCTACTAAGAAAAATAAGATAAACTTTAATTTAATGAAGTCAATTAAAAGGAGATATACTGCCTGGAGTTTTTAAAACAGTCAGTTCTGTAATGATGGTCACAGGTGAGGCTCCAGTCAGTTGTGTAATGATGGTCACAGGTGAGGCTCCAGTCAGTTGTGTAATGATGGTCACAAGTGAGGCTCCAGTCAGTTGTGTAATGATGGTCACAGGTGAGGCTCCAGTCAGAAGTGTAATGATGGTCACAGGTGAGCTCCAGTCAGTTGTGTAATGATGGTCACAGGTGAGGCTCCAGTCAGTTGTGTAATGATGGTCACAGGTGAGGCTCCAGTCAGTTGTGTAATGATAGTCACAAGTGAGGCTCCAGTCAGTTTGTAATATTGGTCACAGGTGAGGCTCCAGTCAGTAGTGTAATGATGGTCACAGGTGAGGCTCCAGTCAGTAGTGTAATGATGGTCACAGGTGAGGCTCCAGTCAGTAGTGTAATGATGGTCACAGATGAGGCTCCAGTCAGTAGTGTAATAATGGTCACAGGTGAGGCTCCAGTCAGTAGTGTAATGATGGTCACAGGTGAGGCTCCAGTCAGTACGTAATGATGGGCACAGGTGAGGCTCCAGTCAGTTGTATAATGAAGGTCACAGGTGAGGCTCCAGTCAGTTGTGTAATGATGGTCACAGGTGAGGCTCCAGTCAGTTGTATAATGATGGTCACAGGTGAGGCTCCAGTCAGTTGTATAAAGATGGTCACAGGTGAGGCTTCAGTCAGATGTGTAATGATGGTCACAGGTGAGGCTCCAGTCAGTAGTGTAATGAGAATCACAGGTGAGGCTACAGTCAGTTGTATAATGATGGTCACAGGTGAGGCTCCAGTCAGTTGTGTAATGATGGTAACAGGTGAGGCTCCAGTCAGTAGTGTAATGATGGTCACAGGTGAGGCTCCAGTCAGTAGTGTAATGATGGTCACAGGTGAGGCTCCAGTCAGTTGTAATGATGGTCACAGGTGAGGCTCCAGTCAGTTGTATAATGATGGTCACAGGTGAGGCTCCAGTCAGTTGTATAATGATGGTCACAGGTGAGGCTCCAGTCAATAGTGTAATGATGGTCACAGGTGAGGCTCCAGTCAGTTGTATAATGATGGTCACAGGTGAGGCTCCAGTCAGTTGTGTAATGATGGTCACGGGTGAGGCTCCATTCAGTTGTGTACTGATGGTCACAGGTGAGGCTCCAGTCAGTTGTGTAATGATGGTCACAGGTGAGGCTCCAGTCAGTTGTGTAATGATGGTCACAGGTGAGGCTCCAGTCAGTTGTGTAATGATGGTCACAGGTGAGGCTCCAGTCAGTAGTGTAATGATGGTCACAGGTGAGGCTCCAGTCAGTAGTGTAATGATGGTCACATGTGAGGCTCCAGTCAGTTGTATAATGATGGTCACAGGTGAGGCTCCAGTCAGTAGTGTAATGATGGTCAGAGGTGAGACTCCAGTCAGTAGTGTAATGATGGTCACAGGTGAGGCTCCAGTCAGTTGTATAATGATGGTCACAGGTGAGGCTCCAGTCAGTTGTATAATGATGGTCACAGGTGAGGCTCCCAGATGTGTAATGATGGTCACAGGTGAGGCTCCATCAGTAGTGTAATGATGGTCACAGGTGAGGCTCCAGTCAGTTGTATAATGATGGTCACAGGTGAGGCTCCAGTCAGTTGTATAATGATGGTCACAGGTGAGGCTCCAGTCAGATGTGTAATGATGGTCACAAGTGAGGCTCCAGTCAGTTGTGTAATGATGGTCACAGGTGAGGCTCCAGTCAGTTGTGTAATGATGGTCACAGGTGAGGCTCCAGTCAGTAGTGTAATGATGGTCACAGGTGAGGCTCCAGTCAGTAGTGTAATGATGGTCACAGGTGAGGCTCCAGTCAGTAGTGTAATGATGGTCACAGGTGAGGCTCCAGTCAGTTGTGTAATGATGGTCACAGGTGAGGCTCCAGTCAGTAGTGTTGTGATGGTCACAGGTGAGGCTCCAGTCAGTAGTGTAATGATGGTCACAGGTGAGGCTCCAGTCAGTAGTGTAATGATGGTCACAGGTGAGGCTCCAGTCAGTTGTGTAATGATGGTCACAGGTGAGGCTCCAGTCAGTAGTGTAATGATGGTCACAGGTGAGGCTCCAGTCAGTAGTGTAATGATGGTCACAGGTGAGGCTCCAGTCAGTAGTGTAATGATGGTCACAGGTGAGGCTCCAGTCAGTTGTGTAATGATGGTCACAGGTGAGGCTCCAGTCAGTAGTGTAATGATGGTCACAGGTGAGGCTCCAGTCAGTAGTGTAATGATGGTCACAGGTGAGGCTCCAGTCAGTTGTATAATGATGGTCACAGGTGAGGCTCCAGTCAGTAGTGTAATGATGGTCACAGGTGAGGCTCCAGTCAGTAGTGTAATGATGGTCACAGGTGAGGCTCCAGTCAGTTGTATAATGATGGTCACAGGTGAGGCTCCAGTCAGTTGTGTAATGATGGTCACAGGTGAGGCTCCAGTCAGATGTGTAATGATGGTCACAGGTGAGGCTCCAGTCAGTAGTGTAATGATGGTCACAGGTGAGGCTCCAGTCAGTTGTATAATGATGGTCACAGGTGAGGCTCCAGTCAGTTGTAATGATGGTCACAGGTGAGGCTCCAGTCAGATGTGTAATGATGGTCACAAGTGAGGCTCCAGTCAGTTGTGTAATGATGGTCACAGGTGAGGCTCCAGTCAGTTGTGTAATGATGGTCACAGGTGAGGCTCCAGTCAGAAGTGTAATGATGGTCACAGGTGAGGCTCCAGTCAGTAGTGTAATGATGGTCACAGGTGAGGCTCCAGTCAGTAGTGTATTGATGGTCACAGGTGAGGCTCCAGTCAGTTGTGTAATGATGGTCACAGGTGAGGCTCGCAGTCAGTAGTGTTGTGATGGTCACAGGTGAGGCTCCAGTCAGTAGTGTAATGATGGTCACAGGTGAGGCTCCAGTCAGTAGTGTAATGATGGTCACAGGTGAGGCTCCAGTCAGTTGTGTAATGATGGTCACAGGTGAGGCTCCAGTCAGAAGTGTAATGATGGTCACAGGTGAGGCTCCAGTCAGTAGTGTAATGATGGTCACAGGTGAGGCTCCAGTCAGTAGTGTAATGATGGTCACAGGTGAGGCTCCAGTCAGTTGTGTAATGATGGTCACAGGTGAGGCTCCAGTCAGTAGTGTAATGATGGTCACAGGTGAGGCTCCAGTCAGTAGTGTAATGATGGTCACAGGTGAGGCTCCAGTCAGTAGTGTAATGATGGTCACAGGTGAGGCTCCAGTCAGTTGTGTAATGATGGTCACAGGTGAGGCTCCAGTCAGTAGTGTAATGATGGTCACAGGTGAGGCTCCAGTCAGTTGTGTAATGATGGTCACAGGTGAGGCTCCAGTCAGTTGTGTAATGATGGTCACAGTGAGGCTCCAGTCAGTTGTGTAATGATGGTCACAGGTGAGGCTCCAGTCAGTAGTGTAATGATGGTCACAGGTGAGGCTCCAGTCAGTTGTATAATGATGGTCACAGGTGAGGCTCCAGTCAGTTGTATAATGATGGTCACAGGTGAGGCTCCAGTCAGATGTGTAATGATGGTCACAAGTGAGGCTCCAGTCAGTTGTGTAATGATGGTCACAGGTGAGGCTCCAGTCAGTTGTGTAATGATGGTCACAGGTGAGGCTCCAGTCAGAAGTGTAATGATGGTCACAGGTGAGGCTCCAGTCAGTAGTGTAATGATGGTCACAGGTGAGGCTCCAGTCAGTAGTGTTTTGATGGTCACAGGTGAAGCTCCAGTCAGTTGTGTAATGATGGTAACAGGTGAGGCTCCGCAGTCAGTAGTGTTGTGATGGTCACAGGTGAGGCTCCAGTCAGTAGTGTAATGATGGTCACAGGTGAGGCTCCAGTCAGTAGTGTAATGATGGTCACAGGTGAGGCTCCAGTCAGTTGTGTAATGATGGTCACAGGTGAGGCTCCAGTCAGAAGTGTAATGATGGTCACAGGTGAGGCTCCAGTCAGTAGTGTAATGATGGTCACAGGTGAGGCTCCAGTCAGTTGTGTAATGATGGTCACAGGTGAGGCTCCAGTCAGAAGTGTAATGATGGTCACAGGTGAGGCTCCAGTCAGTAGTGTAATGATGGTCACAGGTGAGGCTCCAGTCAGTAGTGTAATGATGGTCACAGGTGAGGCTCCAGTCAGTTGTGTAATGATGGTAACAGGTGAGGCTCCAATCAGTAGTGTAATGATGGTAACAGGTGAGGCTGCAGTCAGTTGTGTAATGATGGTCAAAGGTGAGGCTCCAGTCAGTTGTGTAATGATGGTCACAAGTGAGGCTCCAGTCAGTTGTGTAATGATGGTCGCAGGTGAGGCTCCAGTCAGTTGTGTAATGATGGTCACAAGTGAGGCTCCAGTCAGTTGTGTAATAATGGTCACAGGTGAGGCTCCAGTCAGTTGTGTAATAATGGTAACAGGTGAGGCTCCAATCAGTAGTGTAATGATGGTAACAGGTGAGGCTCCAGGCAGTAGTGAAATGATGGTCACAGGTGAGGCTCCAGTCAGTTGTATAATGATGGTCACAGGTGAGGCTCCAGTCAGTTGTATAATGATGGTCACAGGCGAGGCTCCAGTCAGTAGTGTAATGATGGTCACAGGTGAGGCTCCAGTCAGTAGTGTAATGATAGTCACAGGTGAGGCTCCAGTCAGTTGTATAATGATGGTCACAGGTGAGGCTCCAGTCAGTTGTGTACTGATGGTCACAGGTGAGGCTCCAGTCAGTAGTGTAATGATGGTCACAGGTGAGGCTCCAGTCAGTTGTGTAATGATGGTCACAGGTTAGGCTCCAGTCAGTTGTATAATGATGGTCACAGGTGAGGCTCCAGTCAGTTGTATAATGATGGTCACAGGTGAGGCTCCAGTCAGTTGTGTACTGATGGTCACAGGTGAGGCTCCAGTCAGTAGTGTAATGATGGTCACAGGTGAGGCTCCAGTCAGTAGTGTAATGATGGTCACAGGTGAGGCTCCAGTCAGTAGTGTAATGATGGTCACAGGTGAGGCTCCAGTCAGTTGTGTAATGATGGTCACAGGTGAGGCTCCAGTCAGTAGTGTAATGATGGTCACAGGTGAGGCTCCAGTCAGTTGTGTAATGATGGTCACAGGTGAGGCTCCAGTCACTAGTGTATTGATGGTCACTGGTGAGGCTCCAGTCAGTAGTGTAATAATTAACACAGGTGAGGCTCCAGTCAGTAGTGTAATGATGGTCACAGGTGAGGCTCCAGTCTGTAGTGTAATAATTAACACAGGTCAGGCTGTAGTCAGTACTTCGCCGTAGACTCTCTCTTCAATCGTCAAGATTACATCTAACTAGGTAGTCCAAACCTCACCTGAATTTTTCGTCAAAGCAACACTTGAGCTGCTCCTCTTGGTCACATATGATGTACGTCAAGTCCACACCTGCTCTGGTCGCCAAGGCCACACCTGACCTACTCTCCAAGACCACACCTGACCTGGTCGCCAAGACCACACCTGACCTAGTCGCCAAGACCACACCTGACCTGGTCGCCAAGACCACACCTGACCTGGTCGCCATGACCACACCTGACCTGGTCGCCAAGACCACACCTGACCTGGTCGCCAAGACACACCTGACCTAGTCACCAAGACCACACCTGACCTGGTCGCCAAGACCACACCTGACCTGCTCGCCAAGACCACACCTGACCTGGTCGCCAAGACCACACCTGACCTGGTCGCCAAGATCACACCTGACCTGGTCGCCAAGATCACACCTGACCTGGTCGCCAAGACCACACCTGACCTGGTCGCCAAGACAACACCTGACCTGGTCGCCAAGACCACACCTGACCTAGTCGCCAAAACCACACCTGACCTGGTCGCCAAGACCACACCTGACCTGGTCGCCAAGACCACACCTGACCTAGTCGCCAAAACCACACCTGACATGGTCGCCAAGACCACACCTGACCTGGTCGCCAAGATCACACCTGACCTGGTCGCCAAGACCACACCGGACCTGGTCGCCAAGACCACACCTGACCTGGTCGCCAAGACCACACCTGGCCTGGTCGCCAAGACCACACCTGACCTGGTTGCCAAGACCCGACCTGAACTGTTCTGCCAAGACCACACCTGACCTGGTCGCCAAGACCTGACCTGACCTGGTCGCCAAGACCACACATAAGCTTAGCAATTGACCGGGCTGGCAGGTCAGCTGTAAGGTCGAGGTCAACTTAGTATATTCTGTCTGCTATTTAATTTCATTCATTTACTTATTATGCACCTTATACCCATCCCGTGGGCGGTGGTGGCCTCTGTAGTCCCGTGGGTTACAGAGGCACATAATGGGTTCAGGAACCCCATAGTTCATTTTGCTAAACAAGTAACAATTTGTGAAGATAGTTATATAATTGTTAATATTACACACACACACACACACACACACACACAAATTTCACCTTCGCAAATAGAGTGGTAGACGGTTGGAACAAGTTAAGTGAGAAGGTGGTGGAGGCCAAAACCGTCAGTAGTTTCAAAGCGTTATATGACAAAGAGTGCTGGGAAGACGGGACACCACGAGCGTAGCTCTCATCCTGTAACTACACTTAGGTAATTACTTAGGTAATTACACACACACACACACACACACACACACACACACACACACACACACACACACATGTAATGTAATGAAGTTAGGGGTAGGAAGCAGGAGACCAGATACAAGGTACCATTTGGGAGATGACATACTTCAAGAGTCAGAGAGAGAGAAAGACCTGGGGGTTGATATCACGCCAGACCTGTCCCCTGAAGCTCATATCAAGAGGATAACATCAGCAGCATATGCCAGGTTGGCTAACATAAGAACGGCCTTTAGAAACTTGTGTAAGGAATCTTTCAGAACATTATATACCACATATGTCAGACCAATCCTGGAGTATGCGGCTCCAGCATGGAGTCCATATTTAGTCAAGCATAAGACTAAACTGGAAAAGGTTCAAAGGTTTGCCACCAGACTAGTACCCGAGCTGAGAGGTATGAGCTACGAGGAGAGACTACGGGAATTAAACCTCACTTCGTTGGAAGACAGAAGAGTTAGGGGGGACATGATCACCACATTCAAGATTCTCAGGGGAATCGACAGGGTTGATAAAGACAGGCTGTTTTACACAAGGGGTACACGCACTAGGGGACACAGGCGGAAACTGAGTGCCCAAATGAGCCACAGAGATATTAGAAAGAACTTTTTTAGTGTCAGAGTGATTGACAAATGGAATGCATTAGGAAGCGATGTGGTGGAGGCTGACTCCATACACAGTTTCAAGTGTAGATATGATAGAGCCCGATAGGCTCTGGAAACTGTACACCTGTTGATTGACGGTTGAGAAGCGAGACCAAAGAGCCAGAGCTCAACCCCCGCAAGCACAACTAGGTGAGTACAACTAGGTGAGTACACACACACACACACACACACACACACACACACACACACACACACACACACCCACACACACACACACACACACACACACACACACACACACACACACACACACACACACACACACACTGCCTAGGGAACATTCCAGCACATGTGGGAGGAATTCAATGAAGGACTGAATGTAATGAGAGAGACAGTAGCCAACCTGAAGGATGAACTGAGGGCAGCAAAAGAGGAGATAAGAAGCCTGAAGGAGACTCCTCTCCGTTACCATACACAGACCGTCCCTCAATCCCTTGGTGATGCTACTGTTGAGCGGATTTTTACACAACAGCACTCATTTGCAGAAATGCTTAAAAAGAGCCCTGAAGCTAGGTCTGCAGTTAGGGAAGTTGCCATGGAAGTGGCTTCTTCTCAGGAAGCAGCTAGATGTACTAGCCAGATGATAGCGCAAAAAAGAGCAGTAGTAATAATAGGCATTAGGGAGCAAACAGGGACCGGTCGAGTGGAAAGGAGAGACAAGAACAAAAATGAAGTTAATGAAATCCTTAAAGCGATAAAGATGGAGAGGGCTCACCAAGATATTGAAAAGGTTTTCAGGATTGGACGGTATAGCAAGGACTATGTGATAAAGGTGGTATTCAAGAGCGAGAGAACAAAAGAGGACCTGCAAGCAAGGAAGAGCGCACTAGCAAATGTACAGAGGTTCAAAAAGGTATTCTTGCAGTGGGATATGACAAGGGACGAGAGAGAGAGGGCAGCAGCCGCAAGGAGGGAGCGCAGGGAGAAAGAAAGAAATCAGGGAGCCACAACCCCAAGACCTGCAATTCCAGAGGGGAGCGGGGAACCCCCCCCCCCCCACAAGCGACTCAACAGACACAGTGAGAGAAGCACCTCCCCGATCCTCCACCCAATAGTTGCCCTACCGCCCCCCCCCTCCCCAGGATCTCCCTTCTCCCCCACCCCCCAAGCCCTCCCTAATCCTCCATGCCCTCCCTTCTCACCCATCCCCAAGCCCTCCATTCTCCCCACCCCCCCCCCCTAAACCCTACAGTATCCTCCACCCTCCTGAACCCTCCCTTCTTCCCCACTCTCCTCATCCCTCCCTTTTTCCTCATCCCCCTCGGCACTCCGTATCCCCCAACCTCCCCCCCACAAGCCCTCCTTCCTTTTATGCCCCGCAAGCTCCCCATTCTCCCTCATTCCCCCAAGCCCTCCCTCCTCCCATACCCCCCCAAGCCTCCCCTTCTCCCACACTCTCCAAAGCCTCCCCTCACACCATCCCCCCCAAGCCTCCCCCTCTCACCCATCCCCCCCAAGCCTCCCCCTCTCACCCACCCTCAAGCCCTCTTTTCTCCCCAACCCCCACAAGCTCTCCCTCCTACACCACCCTCCCCGTACCAGATCCTCCCAGCCCTCGCACACCCCAGACCCTCTAGGTGCCCCTTCATAGGCCCTCCCATTCCGGTTCCTCCCTGTTTCCCTGCTTCAGGGGAAGCAATAAGATCTGAGAAAGGACAGAAAGAGTCAGCTTCAGGGTGATGTACTCGAACATAGATGGGACCTCCAGCAAGGCAAGTGAACTATGGGAAAGAACACAAGAAGTGAACCCAGATGTAATCGGACTCACAGAAACAAAACTTTCAGGCATCATAACGAATGCGGTGTTTCCCCAGAACTACACTCTAATAAGGAAAGAGAGGGAAGGATGGGGAGGAGGTGGAGTGGCCCTACTAATGAGAAAGGAATGGAGCTTCAAGGAGATATTCATCCCAAGCTCCGAGGGATTCAGAGACTACATAACAGGCAACATGATATTGGGAGGACCAAAAGTAGTAGTAGCAGTGATATATAACCCTCCACCAAATGACAGAAGATGAAGGCAAGAGTATGACAACAACAACATGGCAGTTAACACTATAATTGAGAAGGCAGCCTCTGCTGCCTGTTGAAATAGATCCCATCTGCTCATCACGGGAGACTTCAAATCACGGAAAGATAAACTGGGAGAACAAGGAACCGCATGGAGGAAAGGATACATGGAGAGCCAAACTAATGGAGGTGGCAACAAGAAACTTTCTAAACCAACATGTCAGGGAATCCAATAGGACGAGAGGAAACGATGAACCAGCGAGACTCAACCTAGTCTTCACTCTGAACGACTCCGACATAAGGGAAATCGGCTATGAGGCCCCAGTAGGAACGAGCGACCACAGTGTACTGGCGTTTGAGTATCTGGTTGAGGAATGGTTATTGAACTCGAGGAGGGGGTACTGAAAACAAAAAACTGGCATTATGATAAGGAAACTATGAGAATTTAAGAAAATTCCTAACAGATATAACATGGGAAACAGAGCTCAGGAGAAAGACGGCCCAAGACATGATGGACTTCATCACGCACAAGTGCAAGGAAGCAGCAAACAAGTTTATCCCAGTCCAAAAGGAAACCAATGAAATGAAGATGAGAAACCCATGGTTTAATCAGAGATGTAGGCTAGCTAAGCAGCAAAGTAAAAGGGCTTGGAGAAACTATAGGAATAACAGGACACTTGAGAGCAGAGAAAGATACCAGAGTGTCAGGAATGAATATGTCAGGATGAGAAAAGAGGCAGAAAGACAATGCGAAAATGACATCACAAGCAAGGCAAAGACTCAACCTAAATTGCTGCACAGCTACATCAGAAGAAAAACAACAGTAAAGGAACAGGTAATGAATATAAGGATAGGGGCAGAAGGATTCACTATAAACGACAAGGAAGTGTGTGAGGAACTGAATAAGAAATTCCAGGTCTTCACCTTAGAGCAGGGAGAGATTTCAGAGATAAGGGAGGGAATAGTTAACCAGGAACCACTAGAAGAGTTTGAGATTACCAGTGGGGAAGTAAAGAAGTGTTTACTAGAGTTGGATGTGACAAAGGCTATAGGCCCAGATGGAATCTCCCCTTGGATACTAAGGGAAGGAGCAGAAGCACTGTGCCTGCCACTCTCCATAGTGGCAGGCACAGATCACTGGCAACAGGGGAACTGCCAGAAATTTGGAAGGCACCTAATGTAGTTCCAATATACAAGAAAGGGGCAACCCGTCCTCACACAAGACAGCACATATATGACTTAATGCTTAAAGTCTATATGATGAATGTGATTTAGTACATATGTGATATATTCCCAGTTACCTTTTTTACCAAGGCCCAAACTCTTCCTCGCATACCAATTTACGTCTCACAGTACCCGTCCATCAACGTAGATAGCATAATAGTCGTGATTGGTTCAATTATAACGAAAATTGTAGTTTTCAGGACCCACATGGGTTGTGAAATTTACCTACTATTGTCCTTGCTCTTAGAATATTACAGATCAGCTACATCCTATTGAAGGCTCGTAGTTTTGTTTTGAGAAATATTAGTTGTTTTTAGTAAATTATAATGAGCACTATAAATTATTACATAGAATAACAGTGCTTCACCAATCAATATTATATACTATCACCAATACAATATTATATACATAGTCTGTGCTTTAAAAATATATAAAGAATGTTTTGTAGGAACGCTAACAGAAAACGATGTTACGTTGGAATGTCTATGGGGCAAACTACGGCAAACAAGATGGTATGGTGTCTACTATAGCAACTATAGGATGGGTATATTGTCCACTACCACCTGTTAGGTGAGTAAGGGGTCCAATACCACCCACATGATGGGTATGGGGGGGTCACATCCACCCGCAGGATGGGTATGGGGATCACATCCACCCATAGAATGGGTATGGGGTCCAATAACACCCACTGGATGTGTATGGCGTCCATTGCCGCCCACAGGATGAGTATAGGGCCCAGTATCGCCCACAGGATTAGTATATAGGGTCCACTGCCGCCCGCAGGGTCGGTAGGGGGTCCACTACCGCCCACTGTCGCAGAGTGCACTCCTGGCATTGAACGCACATATATAGCAGTTACACCCATAAAATAGTCAGTGGTATTCGAATGAATGTTTTAGCTGCTAAAGAAAACAGATTTGAATTAAATTCCTATGGATACCATCACATGTTGGCATCTCGAGGCATGACACTGTTGATATGCTTGCAAAGACAGCCTGTAGAAAACCAGTGGTAGAAATTGATATGGGTGTTTCATTAGCAGTGACAAAGAGAATACTTAAACAAATATCTAATGAAGATCTCACCGACCTAACAAATTCACAAAGACCTGAAAGTTGTAGCATTAAATATTATGATAGATATCGTGAGGAGACATTCACATATGGGACTAATAGAACAAGATCCCGGCAATGTGATGTTATAGTGGCCAGAATTCGCCTGGGATATAGACGTATCTGGCAGCCTTCTCAAAACTCAAATGTCGAGTACCTAAATAAACATTTGATTTGACATTTGATTTGAGTACACAAGTGTTCAACTTTGTGAAAGAGAAAACATGCACTCTCTGAACATTATATTGTAGAATGCCCAATAGTCTGACTTTCGCCCTCCTGGGCTGAGGT
>WNGS01105277.1:110798-149096 GCA_020271785.1 Procambarus virginalis | reverse complement strand
ATGGTCACAGGTGAGGCTCAGTCAGTAGTGTAATGATGGTCACAGGTGAGGCTCCAGTCAGTAGTGTAATGATGGTCACAGGTGAGGCTCCAGTCAGTAGTGTAATGATGGTCACAGGTGAGGCTCCAGTCAGTAGTGTAATGATGGTCACAGGTGAGGCTCCAGTCAGTAGTGTAATGATGGTCACAGGTGAGGCTCCAGTCAGTTGTGTAATGATGGTCACAGGTGAGGCTCCAGTCAGTGTGTAATGATGGTCAAGGTGAGGCTCCAGTCAGTTGTTAATGATGGTCACAGGTGAGGCTCCAGTCAGTAGTGTAATGATGGTCACAGGTGAGGCTCAGTCAGTAGTGTAATGATGGTCACAGGTGAGGCTCCAGTCAGTAGTGTAATGATGGTCACAGGTGAGGCTCCAGTCAGTAGTGTAATGATGGTCACAGGTGAGGCTCCAGTCAGTAGTGTAATGATGGTCACAGGTGAGGCTCCAGTCAGTTAGTAGTGTAATGATGGTCACAGGTGAGGCTCAGTCAGTAGTGTAATGATGGTCACAGGTGAGGCTCCAGTCAGTTAGTGTAATGATGGTCACAGGTGAGGCTCCAGTCAGTAGTGTAATGATGGTCACAGGTGAGGCTCAGTCAGTAGTGTAATGATGGTCACAGGTGAGGCTCCAGTCAGTAGTGTAATGATGGTCACAGGTGAGGCTCCAGTCAGTAGTGTAATGATGGTCACAGGTGAGGCTCAGTCAGTTGTGTAATGATGGTCACAGGTGAGGCTCCAGTCAGTAGTGTAATGATGGTCACAGGTGAGGCTCCAGTCAGTAGTGTAATGATGGTCACAGGTGAGGCTCCAGTCAGTAGTGTAATGATGGTCACAGGTGAGGCTCCAGTCAGTAGTGTAATGATGGTCACAGGTGAGGCTCCAGTCAGTATGTGTAATGATGGTCACAGGTGAGGCTCCAGTCAGTAGTGTAATGATGGTCACAGGTGAGGCTCCAGTCAGTAGTGTAATGATGGTCACAGGTGAGGCTCCAGTCAGTAGTGTGTAATGATGGTCACAGGTGAGGCTCCAGTCAGTTGTGTAATGATGGTCACAGGTGAGGCTCCAGTCAGTAGTGTAATGATGGTCACAGGTGAGGCTCCAGTCAGTTGTGTAATGATGGTCACAGGTGAGGCTCCAGTCAGTTGTGTAATGATGGTCACAGGTGAGGCTCCAGTCAGTTGTGTAATGATGGTCACAGGTGAGGCTCCAGTCAGTTGTGTACTGATGGTCACAGGTGAGGCTCCAGTCAGTAGTGTAATGATGGTCACAGGTGAGGCTCCAGTCAGTAGTGTAATGATGGTCACAGGTGAGGCTCCAGTCAGTAGTGTTGATGATGGTCACAGGTGAGGCTCCAGTCAGTAGTGTAATGATGGTCACAGGTGAGGCTCCAGTCAGTAGTGTAATGATGGTCACAGGTGAGGCTCCAGTCAGTAGTGTAATGATGGTCACAGGTGAGGCTCCAGTCAGTAGTGTGTGATGGTCACAGGTGAGGCTCCAGTCAGTGTGTAATGATGGTCACAGGTGAGGCTCCAGTCAGTAGTGTAATGATGGTCACAGGTGAGGCTCCAGTCAGTAGTGTAATGATGGTCACAGGTGAGGCTCCAGTCAGTATTGTAATGATGGTCACAGGTGAGGCTCCAGTCAGTAGTGTTGTGATGGTCACAGGTGAGGCTCCAGTCAGTAGTGTAATGATGGTCACAGGTGAGGCTCCAGTCAGTATGTAATGATGGTCACAGGTGAGGCTCCAGTCAGTAGTGTAATAATGGTCACAAGGTGAGGCTCCAGTCAGTAGTGTAATGATGGTCACAGGTGAGGTTCCAGTCAGTTGTGTAATGATGGTCACAGGTGAGGCTCCAGTCAGTTGTGTAATGATGGTCACATGTGATGCTCCAGTCAGTTCTGTATTGATGGTCACAGGTGAGGCTCCAGTCAGTTGTGTAATGATGGTCACAGGTGAGGCTCCAGTCAGTTGTGTAATGATGGTCACAAGTGAGGCTCCAGTCAGTTGTGTAATGATGGTCACAGGTGAGGCTCCAGTCAGAAGTGTAATGATGGTCACAGGTGAGGCTCCAGTCAGTTGTGTAATGATGGTCACAGGTGAGGCTCCAGTCAGTTGTGTAATGATGGTCACAGGTGAGGCTGCAGTCAGTTGTGTAATGATGGTCACAAGTGAGGCTCCAGTCAGTTGTGTAATATTGGTCACAGGTGAGGCTCCAGTCAGTAGTGTAATGATGGTCACAGGTGAGGCTCCAGTCAGTAGTGTAATGATGGTCACAGGTGAGGCTCCAGTCAGTAGTGTAATGATGGTCACAGGTGAGGCTCCAGTCAGTTGTATAATGATGGTCACAGGTGAGGCTCCAGTCAGTTGCATAATGATGGTCACAGGTGAGGCTTCAGTCAGATGTGTAATGATGGTCACAGGTGAAGCTCCAGTCAGTAGTGTAATGATAATCACAGGTGAGGCTACAGTCAGTTGTATAATGATGGTCACAGGTGAGGCTCCAGTCAGTTGTGTAATGATGGTAACAGGTGAGGCTCCAGTCAGTAGTGTAATGATGGTAACAGGTGAGGCTCCAGTCAGTAGTGTAATGATGGTCACAGGTGAGGCTCCAGTCAGTTGTATAATGATGGTCACAGGTGAGGCTCCAGTCAGTTGTATAATGATGGTCACAGGTGAGGCTCCAGTCAGTTGTATAATGATGGTCACAGGTGAGGCACCAGTCAATAGTGTAATGATGGTCACAGGTGAGGCTCCAGTCAGTTTTATAATGATGGTCACAGGTGAGGCTCCAGTCAGTTGTGTACTGATGGTCACAGGTGAGGCTCCATTCAGTTGTGTACTGATGGTCACAGGTGAGGCTCCAGTCAGTTGTGTAATGATGGTCACAGGTGAGGCTCCAGTCAGTAGTGTAATGATGGTCACAGGTCAGGCTCCAGTCAGTAGTGTAATGATGGTCACAGGTGAGGCTCCACTCAGTTGTGTAATGATGGTCACAGGTGAGGCTCCAGTCAGTAGTGTTGTGATGGTCACAGGTGAGGCTCCAGTCAGTATTGTAATGATGGTCACAGGTGAGGCTCCAGTCAGTAGTGTTGTGATGGTCACAGGTGAGGCTCCAGTCAGTAGTGTAATGATGGTCACAGGTGAGGCTCCAGTCAGTATTGTAATGATGGTCACAGGTGAGGCTCCAGACAGTAGTGTAATGATGGTCACAGGTGAGGCTCCAGTCAGTAGTGTAATGATGGTCGCAGGTGAGGCTCCAGTCAGTTGTGTAATGATGGTCACAGGTGAGGCTCCAATCAGTTGTGTAATGATGGTCACAGGTGATGCTCCAGTCAGTGTCGGGAAACCGACACACTCATACACAAATAGTATAGTCTTCCCTTAACAGTATCCTCTTAAAATTAGAGAATGGGAGACTCCGTGACGTCATCGACGTCGCCGCAGTATTTACATTATTAAACCACTGTTCATACAACAGTTTAATGTCTAAATTGAATAAAAAAAGTGTTCAATAAGACTGAATATAATTATTAACACCAAAATATAGCTTGATTCCCTTGTTAACGTAAATTTAACTTAGAAGTGGAACCAGCAAAATATTGGAACAGTACACAGGGAGAGCGTCTCTTACAGACGCCGCGCTCACACGTAAACAATAACAAAGCAGCCTTACGCTGCACACATGGCTCCAGAGTTGGTTTAACACCTAGACACCTATTCACGTGTCAACAACCAGCAACACAGCCTATCAACATCACAGCAACGAACGTATCTGTCTTACCAAGTATTTGTATATTACAATAGTGCACTTTTTAATATCAAAGGGTATTGGCGGTTATGATATATGAACAACACCAACACCATGTACGTGTACCCCATTTTTACAGCCCTCACATACCATGTTATACCTGTATTGATATGTTCAGGGAACAGATATTAACTCTTTGCATCCCATACAGGTAAAATTGAGACTTGGAACAGCAAGTAGCTGAGCAGTAGAACTATGCACATGTACCTAGCTGTTGCCAGCCTTGAAGGCCTCCACAGCCGCCATTGGCACCATGAGGCACAGGGCCACACCCACATAGATGCTAACATGACACAGCCTTAGCAGGCCCTTACTACAGGCTCAGATAAGGCCATTCTAGTTATTGTAGTAGTAGTATTCATAACTAGTAATAATTGTTGAAATAATAGTAGATTAGACCACCATATGTGGTATGATAAAATAATATAATTAAACTTAGGTAAACAATTTGTAGTTTAAGAAGGAGCCATTACAAAGTGGTTTAAGCTACAAATTGTCCCTCCAATTTGTGTGAGAATAATTTCAGGCAGTTTTAACAAGTACATACAGTCCACTCAATTTCTTACCTACTAAGAAAAAATAAGATAAACTTTAATTTATTGAAGTCAATTAAAAGGAGATATACTGCCTGGAGTTTTTACCACATAAATTATGGTCCTTTGAACCTAGATGATTATTACAGTTAACCAGTAGGTACATTGCATCTAGATATAAGATCCTGATAAACATTAGTAGTGCAATATTATAGCAGAAAGACATTGCTATATTTACATTTTCTAGCCTAACTTTTCAATCTCATAGCAAACAAAACTACAACAAAGCACTATTATAGTTCTGAAGCCTGAGCCAAAGAACTATTGTGCCTTTTTCATTACAAGAGGTTGATAAGAGGCTACTTTACTTATAAGTTACTTATAAATGTTTTTGTAATTTAAGTATAAACATTACTTTAATATTGCACCATTACATACTGCATACCACATTGTTTACAGCAAATTCCTGCACAAGGGTAGGACATTTTAGGCTGGTGTTGTACAGCAACCTAGTTTAATTTATTGTGCTAACCTGGTGTAAGGGTAAGAATTTTTTACACTTGTCTAGAGTTGAACATATATTACAACCTAGCAAGTACATATTTTTATGCAGTATTCATGACAACCCGAGTTGTGTTGTCAACCTGATATTCATACATATAATTATAGGTATAATTTAACTATAATCATTTCACCTTTGAGTGTTAACCTGTGTCTCTGTACCAACCAAGAGTGATAATGACGGGCTAGCTTGCAGAATACCAGCATTGATACAGGCTTACCACTCAAATTATAGCGTGTATGATTATACAGTAGTATATTTTTTAAATGATAAACAGCTCTAGTTCGGAAACTAGTTGCTTTACTAATTCAAGTGCCAAATAGTTAAAAGTCCATACGACTAGCAAGTACTTTCAAGATGTCTACACTCCAAAATGTAAAATTAACCCTTAGGGCCTTAAAGGGGCATCTCACAAGGCAGATTAACAAATGTGAAGACATGAGTAATCAAACTCCAGTTAATTATGCAGCACTGGAAAACTATCTTAAGCTTACACGGAACAAATATGACCGTGTGTTGCAACAAATGAAACAGTATCAAGATATACTTAATAATTCTAGTATTGATGAAGATACGATGAACAACATTCTCCAAGAACACTCTGATTATGAAGATGCAATGTTTGAACAAATACAACTCTATGAAGATTTGATAAACGCCCATAAGGCCAATATAAATATTGCAGCTACAACTACCCAGAATCAGACAGCACCAGAAGTCAAATTACCATCACTCAGTCTTCCAACTTTTTCTGGAACAGAGGACGAGAATTGGGACAATTTCTGGAGCAAATTTGTCGATTCTGTGGATTCTAATGTCAATGTACCAAAGACGACAAAGTTTATGTATTTACAGAGTGTCTTGAAGGATGAAGCCTTTCAGGTAGTCAGTAATCTGAATCACACAGATGACGATTATGACAATGCTGTACAACTACTCAAGGACAACTATGCGAAGCCTGAAAGGACTATCAGAATTTTAACCCAGAAGCTGTTAGATATTAAACATCCAAATAATACAGCAGTCTCACTCCAAGCCTTTAGATTGGAGCTTGAGTCTTTGCTTAAGGCACTTAAAAACAAAGTAAACTTGGATGAATCAGACTGGATAATCCAAGTCCATATGACTCGCAAATTACCCAGGGACATCCTGGATAAGTTGTTTGTGTTGTATGGAAAGTCATATCTGACAGTAACAGAGATTACAAAGGGGTTACAAACCATCATAGAACGAGAAAGAGTTATCCCAGATGAAAAAGCGACATCTAAACCTTCATCTACTACTAATAGTAAACAACAGAGTACAAACAGTACTCCAAACAAATCTAAAACAACTTCTCCCTCTCCAAAGTGGAGATAAGGCAGTGTGGGCACATACGCAGTTGGTACCTCCAAACCTACAGGTAACGCGTCACCCAAATCGGTGACTCCTCAAGATGCTGTTAACGTCTGGAGACCATGTCTGTTCTGTGAACAATCACATTCCATGTACAATTGCAGACGATACCCCGATCGTGCAACACGCGATTGAGTAGCAACGGTGGGAGACACACGCGATTAGCGAGGTCCGCGGAAATTCGTCAATTTCACGGGACATTGAAGGATTATTGAGGCTAGATCATAGTATTTGGCCTCTCGCAGTGTGTAGCTAGCAGGGTGCTACATAGCATAGTCATATCGCTAGCGATTGTGCGAAGAAATCAAAAGTGAAGCTAGTGGATCACCGGTGCATAGTGTGGAGGACAGCGTAAGGCGACCTGACCTGACCGGCAGCTGGGTCGACCCACCGTGGCCGTGGAACTGGTGATTGTGTTTGTGGGTGGTGATTGTGATCAGTGATACAGTAAATTAGTGAACCGCAACACAACGATACAGTGACTGACTCCAGAGTTTTGTGTAGATAGAAGAACACCTTAGTGAATCACCTAGTGGAAGCCGACGACGGAGCATCATCATCGACCATATGTCATCACTCATCTAGTTGTGTGAACGGGAAACAATCTGGTAGGTACCCGCCTTTCTGGTCAATTAATCAGGTGTACAGTGTGAGGTAATATAGTATCAAATTCTTGTTCAGGATATTATATTTCATTAAAATCTCAGCGTGGCTCATTGGGTAGAAGTTACCGCTTACGAGAACTAGGGACACACTCACGCACGCACGCACGCGCACACGCACCCCACACCCCACACACACGCGCCCTGATTAACACATTTCGTGGAAAAAGGATAAAAAACCTCCCATAATCCTCCCTCACTCTACCTGCCGTAAGCTGACCTTACCTCACCTCTCAACCCCATCCCAAGGAACACACGCTCTCTCTCTCTCTCTCTCTCTCTCTCTCTCTCTCTCTCTCTCTCTCTCTCTCTCTCTCTCTCTCTCTCTCTCTCTCTCTCTCTCTCTCTCTCTCTCTCTCTTGCTCTCTTGCTCTCTCTCTCTCTTGTTCGCTCTCTCTGGGCTCTCCTGTTCTCTCTTTTGCTCTCTTGATCTCTCTCTCCCTTGCTCTCTCTCTCTCTCCCTTGCTACCTCTCTTGACAAGGGGCAAAATGGCAGGAGGCCGAAGCAGGGTTATGGGAAGCAGCCAGGGGGAACAAACGCAAGAATTGCTACACCAAGCACTGGAGGAATTTAGGAGGGAGATGAATGAAATGAGGATTACAATTAACAACCTGCAAAGTGAGCTGACATCAGCAAGGGAGGAGATCAAATCTCTCACAGAGAAAAATAAAGAGACCGAGCATCAGATTATCATCCAAAGGGAAGGTGGGAATGTTACATTGGAAGGAAATGCCTCTGTACCTGACACATTTGCGGACATATTGAAAAAGAGCTCAGAAGCAATGGCCACAGTGAGGGAGGTAGCCATGCAAGCTGCTACCTCACAGGAAGCAGCAAGGTGCACCACTCAACTGCTGGAGAGAAAGAGATCAGTGGTAGTTGTAGGCATCAAAGAACAGGAAGGATCCAACAGGCAAGAATGGAATGGCAAGGATAGAGAGGCAGTACATGGGCTACTGAAGGGGTTACAGATGGAAGAGGCTGCACACAACATTGAGAAGGTTTTCAGGTTGGGCTGGTACAACAGGGACAGAAACCGACTTATAAAGGTGGTGTTTGCAAACGAAACCACAAAGGAGGATATTCTAGAAAAGAAGAGTCGTCTCCAACATGTGGAGGGATACAAACAAGTATTCCTGCAGAGGGACAGGACGAAGGAGGAGAGAGCCAGGGCAGCAGAGGCAAGGAGGAAGCGCAGGGAGAGAGGAGCAAACCAGGAAATCACAGCCCCCAACACAGCAGTCCCAGAGACAAGAGGGGAACCCAAAACCAGCATCCCAGCAACACCAGAGGGGGGGGCAACACCACCAACCCCCTCTGCATAGAAACCCTTCCTTCCCCTCACCCTACCTGCCCCCACCCAACCCTCCCTCCCCCCCACCCCATTCTGACCCCGACACCCCATCCCCATTCCCATCATGTCCCCCCTCCCACCTTTCCCCCCCAGTCCCCCTTCCCCCTTCATCCCATACCCTCCCTATTCCTCCTCCCCCCTCACCCCGTATCCTCCATGTCCCCCCTATCTCCTTAACCCACACCCTACCCGTTCCCCCTTCCCTTAAACCCCCACCCCCCACCCCAAACCCTCTGCGACCCTGCAAACCACCTCACAGATCCTCTCACCCACGGAACAGCTTCCCACACCAGTAGAATACTCGCCAAGAAAGGGATATGTAAATGAACAGAAGAAAGTGAGCTTCAAGGCGATGTACACTAACATAGATGGGATTACAAATAAAACTAGTGAACTTGGAGAGTGGGCACTAGAAGAAAACCCAGACATAATAGCACTCACAGAAACAAAGCTAACGAAAATCATAACAAATGCAGTGTTTCCACAGGGCTACTATGTAGTGAGGAAAGAGAGAGAAGGGAGAGGAGGAGGTGGTGTGGCTTTGCTACTAAGAGAAGGTTGGAGTTTCGAAGAGATGGTAATTCAGAACTGTGAAGGTTTCAGGGACTACATATCAGGCACCATTGCAACTGGAGGACAGAAAATTATAATAGTAGTCATATATAACCCCCCACCGAATGACAGAAGACCCAGACAGGAATATGATAGAAACAACATGGCCACCATCAATATAATAGAGAGAGCAGCTTCTGTGGCTAGCAGGAACGGATCCAGACTTCTAATCATGGGAGACTTCAACCATGGGAAGATAGATTGGGGGAACAGAGACCCACACGGAGGCCCAGACACATGGAGAGCTAAGCTGCTGGATGTGGCAACAAGAAACTTTCTAAGTCAACACGTCAAGGGACCGACAAGAATGAGAGGAGGGGATGAACCAGCCTTGCTTGATTTGATATTTACCCTAAATGAGTCGGATATAAGGGAAGTTAAGTTGGAAGCCCCCTTGGGAATGAGTGATCATAGTGTATTGAGCTTTGAGTACCTGGTTGAGCTAGGAATTATCACCCCCAAAAAAGAACTGGGAACCAAAGGGCTGGCGTACAGAAAGGGAAACTATGAGGAGATGAATAAATTCCTATGGGATATACATTGGGACACAGAACTCGGAACCAAGTCCGTACAAGACATGATGGACTATGTCACCCAAAAATGTCAGGAGGCTGTAAGCAGGTTTGTCCCAGCCCAACAGGAAAAAACAGAGAAGCAAAGGAAGAATCCGTGGTTTAATAGGGAATGTATGAAAGCAAAGGAGCTGAACAAAAGGGCATGGAGGAACTTCCGTAATAACAGAACACCAGAAAGTAGAGAGAGATACCAGAGAACCAGGAACGAGTATGTCAGTGTGAGAAGAGCAGCTGAGAAAAGGTATGAAAATGATATAGCTAACAAAGCCAAGACTGAACCAAAGCTACTACACAGTCACATCAGGAGGAAGACAACAGTGAAGGAACAGGTGATTAAACTTAGGGTGGGCGAGGACAGGTACACAGAGAATGACAAAGAGGTGTGTGAAGAACTCAACAAAAGGTTCCAGGAGGTCTTTACAATAGAACAGGGAGATATCACGGCGCTGGGAGAGGTGGCAGCAAACCAGGTGACCTTGGATAGGTTCGAAATTACAAGAGATGAGGTCAAAAAGCACCTATTGGAGCTGGATGTGAGAAAAGCTGTTGGGCCGGATGGAATCTCGCCATGGGTATTGAAAGAGTGTGCAGGAGCACTTTGCTTACCACTCTCCATAGTGTATAGTAAGTCACTGGAAACGGGGGACCTACCAGAAATATGGAAGACTGCTAATGTAGTACCAATATACAAAAAGGGTGACAGACAAGAGGCACTGAACTACAGGCCAGTGTCCTTAACTTGTATACCATGCAAGGTGATGGAGAAGATTGTGAGAAAAAACCTAGTAACACATCTGGAGAGAAGAGACTTCGTGACAACCCATCAACATGGGTTCAGGGAGGGTAAATCTTGCCTTACAGGCTTGATAGAATTCTACGATCAGGTGACAAGAATTAAGCAAGAAAGAGAAGGGTGGGCGGACTGCATTTTTTTGGACTGTCGGAAAGCCTTTGACACAGTACCCCATAAAAGGTTGATGCATAAGCTGGAGAAACAGGCAGGAGTAACAGGTAGGGCGCTCCAGTGGATAAGGGAGTACCTAAGCAATAGGAAGCAGAGAGTTACAGTGAGGGGTGAGACCTCAGACTGGCGTGAAGTCACCAGTGGAGTCCCACAGGGCTCTGTACTTGGACCTATCCTGTTTCTGATATACGTAAATGATCTCCCAGAGGGTATAGACTCATTCCTCTCAATGTTTGCTGACGACGCCAAAATTATGAGAAGGATTAAGACAGAGGAGGACAGCTTGAGACTTCAAGAAGACCTGGACAAGCTGCAGGAATGGTCGAACAAATGGCTGTTAGAGTTTAACCCAAGCAAATGTAATGTAATGAAGATAGGGGTAGGAAGCAGGAGACCAGATACAAGGTATCATTTGGGAGATGAAATACTTCAAGAGTCAGAGAGAGAGAAAGACCTGGGGGTTGATATCACGCCAGACCTGTCCCCTGAAGCTCATATCAAGAGGATAACATCAGCAGCATATGCCAGGTTGGCTAACATAAGAACGGCCTTTAGAAACTTGTGTAAGGAATCTTTCAGAACATTATATACCACATATGTCAGACCAATCCTGGAGTATGCGGCTCCAGCATGGAGTCCCTATCTAGTCAAGCATAAGACTAAACTGGAAAAGGTTCAAAGGTTTGCCACCAGACTAGTACCCGAGCTGAGAGGTATGAGCTACGAGGAGCGACTGCAGGAATTAAACCTCACTTCGTTGGAAGACAGAAGAGTTAGGGGGGACATGATCACCACATTCAAGATTCTCAGGGGAATCGACAGGGTTGATAAAGACAGGCTGTTTAACACAAGGGGCACACGCACTAGGGGACACAGGTGGAAACTGAGTGCCCAAATGAGCCACAGAGATATTAGAAAGAACTTTTTTAGTGTCAGAGTGGTTGACAAATGGAATGCATTAGGAAGCGATGTGGTGGAGGCTGACTCCATACACAGTTTCAAGTGTAGATATGATGGAGCCCATTAGGCTCAGGAAACTGTACACCTGTTGATTGACGGTTGAGAGGCGGGACCAAAGAGCCAGAGCTCAACCCCCGCAAGCACAACTAGGTGAGTACAACTAGGTGAGTACACACAAAACGACTCAAGGAGATACATAGATGTACCAAGTGTATAAGGGAACATCATCCCGACAGCTGCACATCAACAATACGCACCTGTTATAGGTGCCATAAGGGTCAACACCATACAGCACTTTGTGGGGATTCAAGTACAAAGTCTGCCAAACCACAGGAGGAGGAAGGAACTAACACCTCAGTACAGCTTTGTACTGTGCTACCTGACATAAGTGTTTTCTCAACAAGGTCTAAACATAAATCAGCTCTACCTACTGCACGATTGATCATTAGAAATGGTGAGAACAAAGCCACCGTACGTGGATTATTTGATCAAGGGTCCCAATTGACCTTTATATCCAAAGAGTTGGTAGATACCCTGAAACTTACACCTGTAGAGGAGACACGAATAAACATAGCAGGATTCCTGACTGACTCAGGAGCCCGAGTTTTCAAGGTAGTACAACCCAAAGTACGATTAGGAGGTTACGAACAAAATGTACAAGCTCTAGTAGTAGATAGATTCCCAACAGATCTGTATGTATATGGTCTGGGGACAACAGCCAAATTCCTAGAAAAAGGGGAATTCATTTGGCTGATAAAATCACAACAGATAACCTTTCCAATATTGGAATCCTTATGGGATCAGATGTCTACCATAAGTTTATCAAAGGAAAGGAATACAAACACGGTATGAACGTGTTACCATCTGCAGGTGGCTATTTGCTAACAGGCCCTGTATTACGGCTAAACCAACCCGCACCTGTAGAACACCAACATGCCAACCCAGTAATGGTTGCATGACTAGGAGACCAGTCTCCACTGCAACTCAGAGACATGTCCGAGGAAGAGCTTGATCCCCCTGTACACAAGTTATGGGACCTGGCAACTCTCGGCATTGTCCCTGAACAACCTAGCCCAGATGATGACTGGACTTACAAACAATACCTGGACTCAGTTATATACAGAGATAATCAATACTGGGTCAGGCTACCATGGAAGCTGAATCACCCTCAGCTACCCGTCAACCATTTTATGGCACAAAACCAATTGAGATCACAGGTGTTGCGCTTACAAAGACAACCTGAGAACTTGAAGTTGTACCATGAAATAATACAGAAGCAACTCGATGACAAATTTATCGAAGTTGTTACAAATGATAACCCAAAGGAAGGTCACTACTTACCACATCATTGTGTACAGAAGAATTCTGCAACTACCCCATTACGGATAGTATTTAATTGCAGTGCTAAAATGAGGCCGAGTAGTGTTTCGTTAAACGACTGTCTTCAAACTGGCCCTAGCCTAACACAAAGGCTTTACGACGTGCTGTTAAAGTTCCGTATTGGGACTTATGCATATACGGCCGACATCAGCAAGGCATTCCTTAGGGTAGGTCTTCAAGAAGAAGACCGGAACTACACAAAGTTCCTATGGATTAAGGATCCTAACGATCCGAACAGTGAATTAATCACTTACCGGTTTGCCTCTGTCCTTTTTGGCGCCACGTCATCTCCTTTTCTGCTCCAAGCTACCTTGGATACGCACTTGAAGAAGTCCAATAGCCCAAACAAGACGGAAATTAGCAAAAACCTGTATGTGGATAATTTTCAAGGTACAACCAACAGTGAAAGTAAACTGTTGGACATATACCATGAGGCCAATCGAGAATTAATGGGAGCCAATATGCCTCTCCAATCTTGGGTCTCTAACAATGAAAAATTAAATCAACTGATCTCAACTGAATTTCCCGATTACCAGGTACCCGAGATGACAAAGGTACTAGGTGTCGAATGGAACACGACAACAGATCAGTTGACAATCAAGTCAGTGGAGCCTGATACCACTAACTTAACAATGAGAAAATTACTATCACAAGTCAGCAAACCCTTCGACCCATTAGGACTATTAAGCCCAGTACTGATTAATGGGAAGTTGATAATACAGGAATGTTGGCAACAAAAGATAGGCTGGGATGATCTTCTAACACCTGCTCTACAAGAAAAATGGCAAGGTTTAGTAAAAGATTTAAGTACCCTAGAGTCTGTCAAGTTCCCCAGGAACACAGTAGTAAATGAAAAAGAACCAATTAAGCTACATGTATTCTGTGATGCCTCAGGAAAGGCTTATGGAACAGTAGCTTACCTGGTCACAAATGGGCAAGCCAATTTGCTCACATCAAAGGCCAGAGTGGCACCTTTAAAGAAAAGATCACTGCCACAACTGGAATTAACAGCCTTACTGTTAGGAGTAAGATTGGCTCATTATTTGATCAAGGCCTTACGCCACATCCACTTTAAAGAAACAGTAGTTTGGTCAGATAATGAGGCAGTACTACAGTGGGTTAAGAACAATAACAGTAAGAATCCTTACGTGAGTAACCGCGTTAAGGAAATACGAGAGTTGTCAGCAGGGTATAAACTAAGATATGTACCCACAAAAGAGAATCCAGCTGACTATCTCTCCCGAGGACTGACTTTACGGCAATTAACAAAGGCAGAGATGTGGTTCAATGGACCTCAGTGGCTAATCAGCGACCAGTGGCCTGAACAAAAGCCACAAGTCATTGTGACCAATGTTACTGTTCCCACTGAGAACCCAGAACCACCTCGGACTTTGGTAATTGATCCTACTCGGTACTCTGAACTGAACAAACTTATAGGTGTCACCCAAGTAGTGTTTGATTTTCTAAAGAAAATAGGAATCAAGCATAAATTCCCTAATGCCCTAAGGTATTGGGTCAAAAGAGCTCAGATCGACACATTCGGGACAGAATTTGACAATGTTCCAAAGAAGCTACAACGTGATCTGGGTCTCTGGTTAGACACTGACAATTATAACATAATCAGATGCGGAGGCCGCTTACAGCACGCTGACATAGATTTGGAAGCAAAAAATCCAATATTGCTCCCTCGTCACCACATAGTAAGCAAACTAATTGTGTTACATATACACAAATACTGCACTCTGCATGGTGGGGTATTAGATACTCTCACAGACTTAAGACAACAGTACTGGCTACCCCAAGGTAGACAGACAGTAAAATCAATAATCAAATCCTGTGTTGTTTGCCGGAGATACGATGCCAGAGTGTGTCCATATCCTGGCCCACCTCCACTTCCGAAGGAACGAGTCGTACATATTCGTCCCTTTGAGACTACAGGAGTAGATTTCACAGGAGCACTAACACTTACAGGCACTAAAGACAAGAAACCAGTAAAAGCTTACATCTGTCTTTTTACTTGTGCCACAACAAGGGCAGTCCATCTAGAAGTGACTCCCGATATGAGTGCCGAAGCATTCTTACAGGCTTTCCGCAGGTTTGCTTCACGTAGATCCTGTCCTAAGTTAATGATCTCAGACAATGGGTCCAACTTAGTGGCAGGAGAAGCATGTCTGAGGAAAATCTGGACACATCCAAAGGTACGCACAGCCCTAAATCAACGGCAGTGCCATTGGAAATTCATACCTCCCAGAGCACCATGGCACGGAGGCTTCTATGAACGCATGGTTGGTACGGTAAAACGTTCTCTACGGAAAACCCTACACCGCCAAAAGATTGACCTGCAGGAGCTTCAAACAGTAGTCATAGAGATAGAAGCACGAGTCAATAACCGACCACTTACCTACCTCTCTGATGATGTTTTGCAGCGTGAACCATTAAGTCCAGCTCATTTGATGTATGGTAGACCTCTCAAAACACTTGTGTCCCTTACGGACGAGGAACCAGAGGATCCTTCATATGTCCAAGAGAGTGATTTGGTTCAACGTTTCAAACATCTATCAAGGGTGATAAGTCGGTGGAATGACGTATGGACTCGAGAATACCTTACAGCTCTGAGAGAGTATCATTACGGGGCAAACAACCCCTACAACAGAATTAACTTGAACCCTGGTGACATAGTTCTGGTGGATAGTGATGGACCACGCTCAGAGTGGCCTTTAGGTCAAATAGTCTCTGTTCATCCAGACAGCCAGGGCATCTTGAGAATAGTGAAAGTGAAATGCCGAGGCAACACTACTCTCAAAACTTTAGAGAAATTAGTTCCTTTAGAACTGGCCAGGAACGAAGACGTACAGCGACTTCCAGCACCCGATACGCCAGTACGGGACATACGTCCCCAAAGGACTGCAGCTCAACAATGTAAACTCAAATTAAAGCAGCATTATAATTCTGAAGGAGAAGAATAAAGTGATCGCAGTCCTTACCGGGACTTCGACCCGTGTTCTTCCCCCCCGGAATTATGTCGGGAAACCGACACACTCATACACAAATAGTATAGTCTTCCCTTAACAGTATCCTCTTAAAATTAGAGAATGGGAGACTCCGTGACGTCATCGACGTCGCCGCAGTATTTACATTATTAAACCACTGTTCATACAACAGTTTAATGTCTAAATTGAATAAAAAAGTGTTCAATAAGACTGAATATAATTATTAACACCAAAATATAGCTTGATTCCCTTGTTAACGTAAATTTAACTTAGAAGTGGAACAAATATTGGAACAAGGGAGGCAGAGCGTCTCTTACAGACGCCACGCTCACACGAAACAATAACAAAGCAGCCTTACGCTGCACATGGCTCCAGAGTTGGTTTAACACCTAGACACCTATTTACGTGTCAACAACCAGCAACACAGCCTATCAACAGCAACGAAGTATCCGTCTTACCAAGTATTTGTTTATTATTCTAGTGCACTTTTTAATATCAAAGGGTATAGTCGGTTATGATATATGAACAACACCAACACCATGTACGTGTACCCCATTTTTACAGCCCTCACATACCATGTTATACCTGTATTGATATGTTCAGGGAACAGATATTAACTCTTTGCATCCCATACAGGTAAAATTGTGACTTGGAACAGCAAGTAGCTGAGCAGTAGAACTATGCACATGTACCTAGCTGTTGCCAGCCTTGAAGGCCTCCACAGCCGCCATTGGCACCATGAGGCACAGGGCCACACCCACATAGATGCTAACATGACACAGCCTTAGCAGGCCCTTACTACAGGCTCAGATAAGGCCATTCTAGTTATTGTAGTAGTAGTATTCATAACTAGTAATAATTGTTGAAATAATAGTAGATTAGACCACCATATGTGGTATGATAAAATAATATAATTAAACTTAGGTAAACAATTTGTAGTTTAAGAAGGAGCCATTACAAAGTGGTTTAAGCTACAAATTGTCCCCCCAATTTGTGTGAGATTAATTTCAGGCAGTTTTAACAAGTACATACAGTCCACTCAATTTCTTACCTACTAAGAAAAAATAAGATAAACTTTAATTTATTGAAGTCAATTAAAAGGAGATATACTGCCTGGAGTTTTTACCACAATAAATTATGGTCCTTTGAACCTAGAAAGGATTATTACAGTTAACCAGTAGTACTTGCATCTAGATATAAATCCTGANAAGTTGGTGATTGACGAGTCTTGCAGCGGTTGGCATTTCTCCCTTTCCGTATAAAAGTTAAAGTGCTGTTATCAGCATAGACTTGAGCTTCAGGAATGAGATGAGGTGTCCCTTCCTTGAAGCCATGTTAGTGCTTGTTTAAACATCTGATCCTCTCTAGGTGTTCAATTAGTCTTGTACTTATAATCCTTTCCAGTATCTTCTATGGGATTCTAGTTCTGTAGTTCAGAGCCCCCTTTGTTTCTCTGTTTTTATATATTGGTGTGTTACACTTGCCACCTTACAGCAGCTTAGTAAAACACTGTCGAATTGACTCATTGAAGACAGAGATTGATGTAAGCATAGAACTGCTGTGCAGATCATGTTAGCTTCCATGCTGATATATATATATATATATATATATATATATATATATATATATCGTCTGGTCCTATAGCTTTGTTTTTATCATATAATGCTTGTTGTCACATTTTGTTCTCGCCTGTTATATCAATATTTCTCAGAATCTCGTCAGTGGTTACCGCCTTTCCTTGTACTGGAGGCTGTTCCGGCTCAGTCGTGAACACTTCACGGAAACTGAAATTTAACTCCCAAAATTTCCAGTTAATTTCTGTATGTTCTCGTACCCTCTCGCTTAGTCCAGTCACTTATTTATTGACTGTAATTTTCTTTTGTTTTATGAAGCAACTGAGGTTGTTTCTATGCTTTAGATGTAATGTCATTTTCGTAGTTTTTTCCCTGATTTTGTTCTTATATTTATGCATTCGTTGCTAACTCTGTTGCATCTATTCCTGATTTGTTCTGTCCTCTGTGTTTTTTCACCCACTGCCTCTTATTTTTCGATTTAGCTTCTTGGCATTGTCTAAGTAGCTATGAGTTGTTGTATTCCCCCAAATTGTATTGCCTTTTTAATAGATATGAATTTCTCCTCAAACTCTTAGCATCTTAGTTTAATTTAGTTCATGGTTATTTGGACTGTCTTCCATCTGCTGTCAGCGATCCAGTGACGAGGTCTGTGGAACCAAGATTACTTCCACTTTCTTTTCACCCAGAAAAGGGTAAATATCTGCCTCCCTGTCTTTGATCCATTCTTTCTTAACACCTGGTGGTCCCATGGAAGTATTGCTTCCGAAATTATATCGTTTATCTCGGTTTCAAGTAATGCAATTTATATCAGGCTCTTTTCTCTAAACCTTTTATTTATTTCCTCTGCTTTATTTGTAACTCCATCTGCATCCCTCACACGAAGGACATGCGAGGGATGAGGGTTTCACGGGCTGAGGGGGTATCAGGGGCCGAGAGGGAGTTAGGAGCTGATGAGAAAAGTTGAGCTGTTTACCAAGAGGTTGATAAAGAAAAGTGAGGGGGTAGTGAGGGGGCAGAGATGGAATGAGAGGCAAAGTGGGCTGTTAAGAAAGGGTGGACTGGGTGTCATGGGCATTTGAAAGACAAGGGACTGTTACATAGAGTGGGGCATGTGAGGAGTGGGGTGAAGAGGGAGGGGGAAGCAGAGTGGGGTTCATGAGGGGGCACAGGAACAAGGGGGGAGGGTCTGACAGTCAAAGCAGGAGGAGAAGAATTGAGCTAAGGGACAAGGGAGGTGAGGAGCTTAGAGGTTTTAGGAGAAGGTGGGGCAGACGCTGGCTGCTGAGGAGGGTGAACTGAAGGACAAGGCGGGCTTATTGACACAAAAATTGAGCGGCAGAGCTGAGCTGCTGAGAAAGATGGACAGGACAAAATAAGGCTTAAAGGAAGTAAGGAGCCAGGGTATAGTGAGAGGCTGAAGTAGACTGTTAATTAAGTGAGGAGGGGGAGGGGAGAGGTCACTAGCAACACTGAGAATGTTAGTGTGGGAGAGAGTTGGTGTTGCAGAGGGGAAGGGCGGAGGGGAATACAACTTCCTGGTGGCAATCTCAGCTCAACAGTTTGCTGTTTATTTCTCCCGTGAGAAACGTTCTGTTTTCCTGATCTTCCACATTCGTCATAATTTCAGTTGATAAATTATTATAGGCTTCCATATTCTTTAGCAAATATTTATATTGCACAATATACTTCGCTGCTTCGACGTTGGAAAAATGAACCAGAGCAGGACGACCTCTGTTACTTTTGTTATAAAGTCCAATTATGTTAGTCAGCATGATCTTGTCTATTACCAATTCAGCATCCAAGATTTGCAAAATCTCCTCCAGTCTCTTCCCTTCACAAAGCAGTTTTATTTGTTGATGTCAATTCTACTTAAGTTAATCCCTGTAATATCACTTTTCTATTTTGTTATGATCCCAGGTAGCTGGAAAACGAGTCTACCCCCCTGAGTTATTCTGCCAGACCAGACCTAACTGAGAGGTCAAAGAAATATGGACGTGGAAATATATATGTTAAATATTTGATTAAATTTGACGAACAGTTTAAAAGTATGGGCAATGAATAAGTATATAAGTAAATGACTTGACATGAGATATGGAGAGTTTGCTGGAGGTGTGAGGCTCGCTGCAGAGGGTCTTGACCTTACTCCAGTAGTGGAAGTCGTGGAAGCAAGATGCAGTGTCTTTATGCTCCTGGTATCAGAGGAAGAATCTCTAGTTACGTGCTCCGTCAAGAGGAGAATTAGTCAGGCGTTTTTGTACGAAGCCTGGGGACGACTTAGTGCTCGAGTCAAGAAGGAGATGAGCCTTGTGGAGCAGTTTAAATAGCGACTTTGTGGGCGAAGGAGCGCACCAACGTCAGACGCTGGGACGAAGACGCGCCCTGTGTACAACAAACTCTGTGGTAAGCCCATTTTAACCAGTTGACAGTGGTTGCCTGAAGTTGGTCGTGTGCCCAGCAACCGTAGCAAATGCACATGAGTACATTAGGCATGTTTTATTAAGGCAGAAAGCCTGAATAAGGGAATAAAGATGAGGGAGCCAGCTGAGGAGAGGAACGGCGCGTCCTCTCTTGCCAAGTGCATGAGGGCAACTGGCGAGGGCGACGGCTGGCAGTCTCCTGGGCAGAGAAGCCGCCAAAGGGACACGGAGAATGGACCCGTCCAGGCGTGGGGGAGTTCCCTCACAGCATGCGGGAATCATAGAGATGCCAGGTGAAGACATTTACTGTGTATGAGTATATTTTAATTATGTTCGTAGGGAAACAACTTATTGGCATGTCAATGGGTTGCAGGTTTGTCTGGGAAAGGAGTTGCTGAGAGAACTTCGAGGTCAGAGGAGGAGTAGTGAATGAAACTCCAAGACTGTGGAAGGGGTACTGAACTCTGTCGAAGAGCAACCCCATAGTGAGGAGCAGGACCTCAAGCTGTGCGAGGAGGAGCAGTGAAGTGAAGTTTCGCGTGCTTCTGTGATACCAGTGGTGAAGCACCATTGCTGTTCAAGGAAGACTTCATGGTGTAGCAGCCGGAAGACCCTGGTAGACAATTCTGGGGGAACCTGAAGATGTTCAGGGTAGTGAATCTCTAGATGCCTGGATGCAGAGAAGAGGTTCTTATTGACTACTTAGAGAGTTGGTAGAGTGCTTGAGTGTCGTTTGTGTGCAAGACGCAGTGAACGGTGGGTGATTGGTCATTTTTGTATCAAGGAATATTTATACTGATGTTCATAGTGTTATAGCCATAGGCTGAGTTACCTGTATGTATTTATATACATTCTAGGGTTGATTGTGCCATATTGTATTATGAGATATAATCCACTTGGTGAGGTTGATTAAATAAGTGGCGAACCAGGAGTTGGGCTGCCACTTGATATAGACGGCGGATAGAGCCATGATGGTATTGGACTGCAACCATGTTAAAGTATCATAAGTGTAAAGTTTTATATTCCTATGTATTGTATGTAAATGTGTTGTACATGTTCTTTGTTGTATTAATGTTTATAGTTAACAAGTGTTTGCCCTTGTCCTAGTGAGGCTTCCCAGAAAGTGGAAAAGAGAGGGAGAGAGAGAAAGAACCACAGATGTGGACAGGGTGGTATGGAATAATAATTGTTCAGAAAAGGGCATTGAGGAGATCATACCAACCAAGGAGAGAATGGGGAGTCACGCCGGCTCGAGTTGGGTGTGTGAACAGGACAACGAAGCCAGTGTTGGAGCCGCACCCCTCTAAACGTGTGACGCTGAACCCCTCTCCAAGATCAGGAAACGTACAGGGTGATCTCCTGGTCAGAATGTAAACACACTACAGTTTTTTGGTTGGTCGACCAGTGGTAGCGAGTGTGTGGCTGCCGAGGACATTTGTCCGTTCCGGCAGCGAGTGATTGGGGAACGTTGTTTACCTCTACGCAAAGGAACGGTCTGGAGCAGTAGCCAGAGAACTTTGGAGGTCTAAGCTCCATTAGCCCCAACCCCCTCAGGAAGTCCGGGACCACGACAATTTTTAGTCAGTTTTTTGTCCTTCTTGTATGTGTGCCTGTATCCATGTTTACTCACCTAGTTGTGTTTGCGGGGGTCTAACTTCGACTCTTTGGTCCTGACTCTCAACCATCAATATCAGTGGATGTGCAGGTTCCTGAGCTTACTGGCTTCTATCATACCTAGAACTTAAACTGTGCATGGAGTTTGCTTCCATCACATCACTTCCTAGTGTACTTCATTTGTTAATTACTCTGACATTTACAAAGTTCTATATATGTATCTGTGGCTCAATAGTTTTTTTATGTCCACCCTGTCAAGTCCTCTGAAAATTTTTGCAGGATGTGATCATGTCTCCCTTAACTCTTCTGCCTTTTAAAGACGTGAGGTTTAATTCCAGAAGCCTTTCCACCTTGCTCACACATGACAGGTAAAGAGCTAGTTTATCAGAGCTACTGTGCAACTTCAAATAATTAATCTTGGAGTAAATTACAGCTTTAATTTGTCATTAACTTTGCATCATCTGCCCCCATCGACAAAAAGATTCTACTCCTGTGATTAGGTCATTAACATGAGAAATAGTTTGGGTCTCAGTATCAAACTCTGAGGTACTCCGCTTATTGCCCTACGTCAGTCTGACTTCTCCTCTCACTTTGACTCTCTCCCTGACTCTCAAGTTTATGTAGTAATCTTCTATGTGGAACTGTGTCTTTTGGGGAGCCCAGAAATACACAGTCTGCTCAACCTTGTCTTTCTTGTGTTATTCTTGTTGCTTTCTCATAAAACTATAGTAGATTCGTTAGGCCTGATTGCCTTTCACCGAAGCCATGGTGGCTCTTTTTTACACCCTAATATTTATAAGTGTGTAACTAGTGTTACGAAGCCCCTTCTAGTTCTCTCCAAATGCGTCTTTAAGAGTCATATCAGCTTCTCCTACTGATTCTCTGAGATGCAGGGAGTCTGTTGATATATGTGGCGACCAGATCGGCCGCCTGATAAGGGAGAAATTTACATATATAAGTTTGTAGGTAAGGGGGAAGTGGCACCCTGATACAAACGAAATGGTACCCCCTACCAGCAGATCCGCCATTTTGTGGACGACGCCAGGCGACTGCGGATTGGCTGACTAAGGTCACGCGCGACCAATCAGATCACGCCGTGACGTCACCGAGTGCCCCTGGCGGCGCCAGCGGTGGTAACGTCAAGAGTTGATCTGACTGTGAGAGTGGAAGGATGTTCTTCGGTCAATTCTCGAGGATTGGAGACTCTGGAAGCCTTACTCAGTGGATTAAAGCTAGCCATCGCAGTCCACCATTGTTATTGGAGACCGTACTTCTGGGAAACAAGAAGAAACCAAGTTTATTGGGGCAGAGTAGGGCCAAAACTTGGAAAATCGGTCGGTGACGACGCTGCGGGGCGCCGCCTGACGTCGAGGGTCTGGACGGTGTGGCGGACAGGCCTGGCTGTGACTGGATGACGTTCACTGAGGACGTTGAAGGGACGACACCGTTCCTAGGACAAGGAGCAACGCCTTGTGGAAGGAACGAGTGTGTGTATATAGTGATTAGCTATGTGTCCACTGGATGAGCCAGGATTGGGATATTTGAAACTCTGGGAGTGGTTCGGCGACGACGCGAAGGCTTCATGACACCTGAGGACCTGTGGAACGTTCCTGGATTGTCAAGGACCGACCCAGGAAGCGTAGGGACCTCACATTATCGAGGGACAGGTGTTGTGAGCCAGGAATGTAAAGGTAGATCAACTTCCCTCCCATTACCCCTTTGTTGAGTAGGCTAGATAGGCCACGATATTTATATATGTATGTTTCAGTATAACATTGATACATTAGTAGTAGGATAGGCTGTAAGGCAGCTTGCGTCCAGGACTGTTGAAGAGGAGAGTGTGTGTGGATGTAGAGGCATTTTGGAGAGGAGGAGGCCGACGTGGACGAAGCGGACCCCTCTGTGAGAGGGTGTGAGACACCCTTTTTCATCTGCCCAGCTGAAGGAGTAACAGGAGGTCGTGAGAGAAGAATTGCCGACGATCTCCAGATTATTTATGCTTTATATCTATTTCTATCATTACTTGTATATGTGATCATGTAGGTTATGTTAGTAAATATCACATATTTTATCATTGTGTTTAAGTGCACCTCCATAATGCTCTCTATGAGTATACACAAGGGATATCATAGTGCGACCTAGTGAACATTACGTTTTCTATAGAAGTTCTTAGTGTCTAGAAAGTGGTAAAGCAGCACAAACTTATATAAAAGAGAACCCTAGGCTATTTGTCCTCATACACACAGCACCGCTCCTGTGCCAGGTAAGTCCCATACGGGCTCACCATAGCCGGTGCTACTTGCTCCGCTCCTGTTCCAGGTAAAGTATGGGCTCACCATAGCCCGTGCTACTTGGAACTTGTTCCGAGTAGCTGAATCTATAGCAACATATTCGTCCAGTATCAAATCTTTAGGAGTAGCAACACTTTGGCAGCAAGCAGTATAGAGTACACCCACTGAACTGCACTGCTGGGGTGCAGAGATCTCAACCCAGCTGGAGACCTTGTTAAAATTAAGATAGAGAAAGTAGGCGGGAAAGGAATTCCTGCAACTTTTTGTCTGGGCAGGCAAGACTCAGGGTAAGGCATTGTTAAAAGGTAAACCTGGGTCTTCCTTCACTCCTCCGCAGGTCTAGGCTGGAATTGCTAATAGCAGTTTCCCCGTGGTTGACTGAAGGGCTCCCGAGAGTGAATCAGTGGCACCTCCAGTGGTGGAAGCAAAGCCCTGCGGTGGTGGTTATTACTGGTCCTCTTCTGTGGGACCAAGTGACCCTGGGAAGTCACGTGATCGGAGAGACTGAGTACTGTCTCCTGAGCCCCTAGCAGCCCCTTGCTAGCAGAGCCCCAGCCCAGCCCCCGTAACACTAGTCTTATAGATACTATACATTCGAGTACCTTATACTGAATGCCTGTTATTGATACTGGTCTGTAGTTTAGCATATCATCCTGGTCTACTTTCTTAAGTATTCGCACAACATTCCCCATTGCCCAACAACAATGTAAAACTTTCTTCTCATTGAATGTATTAAAACCCAGAGTTAGTGGTATACTGAGGGCTTGTGCAGCATCTTTAAACATCCATGGTGAAATAACATCTCGTCCTTCAGCCTTACTTTCATCTATTGATGCTACTTGTCTCATTATTTCCTCTGTTATACTTCAATATTTATGAGTCTCTCGTCTAGAGTTTCGCCCTCTCCTAACACAGGAGCTGTTCCAGATAAATACGAGCACACATTTGAAACTGGAAGTGAGTTTCTTATGTATTATCCAGTCATTTTCTGTAAATTCACATCCCCTTTTGTGTAATCTAGTCACTTGGTCGTTAACTGTAATTTTTTTAAATGAACAGGTGCAGTGTTCATTTAAAATCTTTCATTAATCTCTTGATATGGTGCTGGATAACCTGTTATTTGGAGAGGAGAGGAATGGACAGGCGTAGAGTAACCAGTGGTAGACAGGAAATTCACCAGCAGAACACATGGTAACAGTTCACTTCATGGGTCTCTATAAGTAAACACTTAGCAAAGTGAGCTTTTATTTGATGATAAACAGAAAATTATCAAATTAATAAAATACAACAAGAGTTTGGACGGCAAAAAAAGAGGTGTTCGTCGACAGGCAGGATGGGACTAGGCATCGTAAGATATAGCCTCAAATGACACTTAATGACATTGACTTAAGAGATGATGCCCAGCAGTAAGCATCTTGATCTTGTCCAATGTTGATTTACTTCTCAAAAATATTTGCTGGCAAGCATCTCCTCCTGGACCGTAACTCCTTAATTACCAGCCTGGGTTATTTTCACACCATATTGTGTGGTGTTAGTTGTTAGTGGCAGGTTATATCCATGAGTTAAATAGGTGTTGTTGGGGTCGTTGGCTCCTGTGGATACCACTGTGATTTGTGCACAGTTCACACAGAAATCAAAATAGTGTGTTGCATCAAATGAACAAATCAACATGGGCCGTGATGAAGGTTTGAACCTACGTTCGGGATAATCCCAGACGTGCCCTAGTCGACTGCGCCAGACATGCTCAAAAGAATTGCAACCGGGAGTGCTACTTCCCTCACACGGATCCTGCAGCCTCTCCGTGACACAAACCAGGGTTTTACACAATTCCCCGATGCACCCACGCTCTGTCAACAAGTTGTTCTACCTCTTTGCCCTTACTTCAATACACACAAAAATCACAATAGCATGATGCATCAGATTAACAAATCCACAAGAATCTTCACCATCTGCTTGATCTAGCTAGAGGTAGAGTACTAGTTATGTCAAGGTGCGCGAACACCTGGCTTTCCATGGTTCGAGCCCTTCGTACGAGGCTCTGTGTTTATATATATATATATATATATATATATATATATATATATATATATATATATATATATATATATATATATATATATATATATATAGACTTGGTTATAAACCACAAGTTTGAAGTATATAACTTTTAGACACTCAACCCACCAGGGGACTCGAACACTGGCCATCAAGGTGGCAGTTATGCACTGTATCTACTGCACCATACTTCAAAGCCCTAAAGAGGTAGGAATTCTGGGGTATTTAACCAACCAGAATTCCAAACCTCCCCAGGCAATGAGATTGTGAGGGATCCCCTGTGTTTTTCATCAAGCCCTGTTATATGGGAGAACTCATTGTCAATATATATATACACCAACCGAGTGCCGGCGGGGGGATGGAAATAGCCTCGGCTACCATCCTCTTTGTCCGGTTGTGTTGGTCGAGCGGTTAAGGGATCCTGTACGCCAGTAGTGTGCTCCTGGCAGTATGGGTTTGAGTCACTTCTGGGGTGTTAGTTTTCAGTTGCATATAGTCCTGGGGACCATTCAGGCTTGTTTGCATATATATATATATATATATATATATATATATATATATATATATATATATATATATATATATATATATATATATATATATATATATATGTATATATATTTGTCAATATTTCCTATTCTTTCCTTCCTTCCTTCCTTCTCATGGCTCATTTCCCTTCAAACCTTTTCCCATTCCCGTTATACATTCAGCTCCCGTGCTAGAGGCGTAATGCATGTGTTTCACAGTAGGTCATGCTTGGGGAGGGAGTTAACTAGGTCCCGTTGTCGGGGACAGGAAGCCCGTGTCCCATAGGCTTATCGAGGTCCCTTAGGCAAGCTGCTGATGTTCCAAAGGATGTAACCTAAAACACTTATTTAAATCCTGGAGATCTATAAAGAGCCAGGTGAACAGTGACAGCAGATGCAAGAAAACGTGCCCAACCATCTCTGTCCCACCCTGGTAATGAACCCAGGACCCACAGTTTACTCAGTTGAACCCTCATTTCTAACATGTCAGAACCCGAGACTAAGAAAGAGAATAAATTATTTAATTTAATAATATTATTATATAGTTACACTTGAGAGCAACATCCTGCGAGAGTCTGCTGTAGAGAGAGAGTGTGTCTGGAGCGTACAGTTACCCCTTTGTTTCCTTTGCTAATGTCACTGAACTTTTAGAGAACGGAAATATTATTTATTCACAAACTTTCCGATTTTAATTGAGACCAGATTTGAATTCACAAACACAATTATTACCATATATAAACAGGAGGACCTGCAACGAGTGGTTGGTTCCCTCGTGAAAGCTGCAAGTGGAGGCTTGTTGGTCCAGTCTTACCTTAAATGGGATATTAAAGGTGCTTTTTTCTTGTCCTAAATGGGGAGATGAAGAGGTGTCAGACTTTGCGTTTGCTGATGATTTGTTAGTGGCAGCAGAAACGGTTAACGAATTACAGGCTTTATATAGCATATTTGTCGCTCAAAGCGTGGATCTGGCCTTAAGGTGAAGGCAGCGAAGTGCCGTACGCTATGGTTACAAGTGGCCGGGCATCAAACACATGGTTTGTTCCCACCGGATGGGTTTATTGTGTCAGTATCGATGCCATTGCTACTATGAGTGTTACGGATGAGTACAAGTAAGGCATACTTATCGGGGCCGGAGGCAGACGTCTAACCAACATCACTAAGGGCCCCGGCCCCTCTCAAACCCCAACAAATGCTATACTTAAGGATTACCTAATTTGCAAAATGAACCATTGGCTTGTACTCGGACGCGTGTTTAAGACGGACTTGGCGTGGCTCAATAGGCGATTGCGGCAGGCCATTTGTGGCTAGCTTTGACTGCCCAACGATACCTCAATGCCTTCTTCCATGCTGACGTAAAGGACGGTTGACTAGGAATGACGACTTTGCAGCATCAATCCACCTACTAAAGAACAAGCGGCTCGGGACGATGGTTGAGTTCGAGGATTCAATGACATCGGCTCTCCTGCCCACATTCCAAGCTCGAATGCGTCGATGGGTAGACCCGATCACGGCTATTGGAACCCCTTCTAACAGTACGTCTGAGCGTTCTAGAGTTTGGAAGGCAAAACTGTACAGCATGGTTGATGGTGCCGGCCTTGCATCTGCTTGTGAGGTTTCATCTTGCCACAAGTGAGTTTCGTCGGATACCTGTCTGCTAAGCAGAGGAGATTTTGCCCATGCCATCCAGATTAGAGCAAACGCTGTAGCCCCTCCGTCTAGAGAAGCTAGGGTCAGACCCGGGGCTCCTGGTCTCTGTGATGCTTGCCGAAGACCGGGGACTCTGGGACACATATCCCAAGCCTGCTACAAGACACATGGGCTCGGGAGTAACGTCATGACGATATCACCCGGTTCGTAGCTGGTTGCCGGTGGCAGAGAGGTTTTGTGGTGGAACATAAGGTTCGTATACCGGATTGAGGGAACTTCTGCAAGCCTGACATTGCTGCAAAGGTGACGAGGCCTATATATTAGACACCCAGGTCTCTGCTGATAGCCATCAACACTGCCACTCTTCTGGTCAAAAAAAGGTGGCCAGCAGTTGGACACCTTCAGAAATACTGTCAAGCAGTATTCTCCCCCGCGATAGCAGCTCATAGTAAAGAATGCCGATTTAAATGCGACCTCAACACACAGTATACATTTGCTCAAAAAAAATCTACCACTTATGGGCTATTCATGCCCGTGCCACCTCTTGGGTGGCTTAATCTTCATCAATCAATCAATCTCTGCTGATAACTTCCCACTCTGCCGTCCACATCAGAGCAAGTGCGATAAGTATTGCACCCCAGAGATCCTTCAACAGGTCAGGGAATATACCGGGAAGCACACAGTATCCACCTCTTCTATCACACTAAACTAGAGAGGCGGTGGTGCAGGGAGAGTGCACGTGGGCTACTGGATATCGGCCTCACCAAGACCGACCTTGAGATTTGCTCTGTGAAAGCCCTAACCTAGCCCTAATTCCTTTTTCAGAATATGGTCCAAGTCCACGTCAAGGGGCAGACTACCTTAGCTCCAGGATCACAGTGCAATGGGTGTACAGGGTAAAATATAGTTGTAATGAGGAGACCCACAGCCAGGATAGCTGGAAGCTAGCTACCTAAGTAGGGTCGTCATTGAGAGTACCACTTCCCCGAATGGTTTCTCACAGGAGGATGGACGACCTGGCCGGAACCCACGAGTGGGTATGGTGGTGCCCAGAGGGACCCCGTGCCCTTACGTGACAACCCTCCCGCTCCGGGGTCTTGCCAAGAGCTTCCTCTTTGAAGTATGTTTAAATGTATGCTGTCGTCAAAGTCATCATACCAGACGCTTAGGCAGCTTGTTGTTTTGCCCCGCAGCTTTAGCTCATTTTAATGATATACTGTGCACCTCTCCCTTTGTGTGCTGTCATTTATATAAGAAAAACAAAATACAAAGATTTTTCCATTGTACCAATAATTATTATCATCTTAACTCTAGTAAGTGAGATGTGCCAACTAACCATTTATATATATTTTAGTTTGTGTTGGTAGGGAAACATGTGTGCTTAAGGGGAACCCGCCTCACCCCATGTCCTGTGGCTGAGGGCAACGGGTGCCCTGAAGCTATTTGTTTATTTATTTAAATACAAGAAGGTGCATTGGGTTATTGATAGTACACAGCATTGATGATTTTACGTTCTTGTAAAGCCCCAAGCACGCATAGCGTTTTGGCAGAAACCCGAATATATGGGAGGCTATATAAAAATAGAAACCTTAAGGCTATATAAAAACCCTTCATCCCCCGAAGTGGCAAGGGGAGGAAGGCAACAAAATAGCCTCCAATGACGTGCTCGAGCACTGATAAAACCTCTCGCTCTTTTTCTATATGCTTATTCATTCCCAGTTTTTGCGTCTTTAAGATTCTTCATCAATCAAAAGCTTACTAAAAATTATATCTTTACTAACAGGTTATAATAAAAAATTTCTTATCCAGCGAACCTCAGTCTAACATCTCTGCACTGAAATGAAAGTTTATCCTCCGTTTTCTATTCCTGGGAGAGCCTAAAAATAAGCTCAGGTCCGAACACAACTCTACTTTACCATCCTGTGGTTAGTTCCAGTTAAACCTTGTATTGTAACTATCTATCCTTCTCTCAGGCCTCGGGAAATAGTAAACTATGCAAGATTTAATTCATATTTGTGGGTTGCAAGCGACGGAAACTTGCAGTAGGACGGTCGTGATCTTCCAGGACCTAGATTCAGGAAGCTCCGTGTATTTCTTCGTAAGTGGGTTTGCTACGAAGGTTCCTAAGTGTGCCCTAAGAAGATGCTTAGGTGCAATTCAATAAGGTGCACTTAGGAAGAAATTTGTTGGTTCACCTGCGTGCCGATAGAGGTCACTACTGTGTTTCGTTTGGCCAATCAGAGAGCAGCAACATTCTTCATATTGAAGATTTAGCGCTGGCTTATCGGAGCTCTACTGCCTCCTATTTACGTCGAATTTTGTTATAAAATTAGTATATTTCGAAGTAAAACAATGTTTTTTCAACTTCTACAGCCAGCACCGACATTGTAGTAAACAAATATGTTACATTTGTTGTTTACCTACGTAATTCTAAGAGATACTGTGTAGCTGTCCTTGTTGCTCGGAAGATGCGCTGACAATTATTGCATATATTTACTGAATTTACCCAAGGGCCACTAACTATGTAGTGGCCTCGAAGAGGACAGAAAGCTGGCGGCTTGTTAAAGGGCCCGCCAATTGTCTTAATGATATTTTTGAGCTGGAATTTGGCATTTACGGCTTCAGCGGGTAGGCGGTTCCATGGGTTTATAGCCCTCTTGGTGGAAAAAAACATCTGTTTTCAGTCCTACTTGAGAGAACATACTCTCCAACACCATATCTGTGATTGCCCTGTTATCAGTGACTTCATACCAAATGGTATGAGGTATTTTGAGCTCTGTAATTACTTCATACACTCAGGAATATTGGAAGATATTCTTGTGCTGCACCCAGATTTTGCCAGTGGAGGCTAATAGATCAGCATTAAGTATTTTGTTCTCTCCTAATTCCATGTATGACTGGCCATCCTGTGAGGTGAGGATGTTGGATGAGCTTGTAGCTGGTTTTTGATCTACACTGTGTGGTCCTTTATACAGAATAGGGAAGCAGCACATTGCTGTGTATACCTAAACATGTTTAAAAATACATTGTTTGAGAGGAGTCTTGTAGAAACTGGTAAGAGTAATTATAATATAATGTTTCCATGATTCAGTGCTTACCTCTTGTGAAAATTGAGAAGAGTTGTTTAGTCAGAGTTGATTTATTTTTTGTATTGAGGCTGGTATTTTCTAAATTGATTCCATGTACAGTATGTCTAACCATCCTGTGAGATGGGAGTATTAGATAAACTTATAGCTAGTTTTGTATCTACACTGTGTAATATTCCATATAGAATAGGTAGCAGCACATTGCTGTGTATACCTAATCTTCTTAATAAAAAAATCAGTAATAAAGATTTTAAATTATAGTTTGTATTATTACAAATACAGTACTGTATTATCCTTATTAAATCATGTTGACAATGGATCATTAAGATCTCATGTTGATATGTAATAGTCATATTTCTTTTGAACTGCTAATCCATGCTAATCATTCATTAAATTGTGCATTATGTCTCAATTTTTCACTTCCTTGGATATACTGTACAGTACAAAAAGATAGGATAAAAATAAACCAGTAATATTTCTTTCATTATATTTTTCATTTAAATAACTGCATCAATATTTTTACAGCTGACAGGATTTGTTTTACCATACAGGTGCATTATTTGTTAAAAAAAATTTGGTTTATTGTTACACAATGGTGCTACATAGCCTTCCCAGCTTGGTGCCTTCTTTTAATACTTACTGATTAAAAAATAAAAAATAAATACATTTTATTCAGGAAAAGTGCATACAGTTGATTTACAAACATAATGTTGGATCCCTTGGTTCCCTTGATAATGTTGACATAATGTTAACATTATCACTTGATAATGATAACATAATGTTGGATCCCTGGGTCCCTTGATTTGTAGAGCACTTCTAGTTTGGTTACACACAGCCAAATTGTGTAACAGGAAGAGGTCTTGGACACAAATTTGTTCCATGCTAAATGTAGAGGAATCAGCTGAGTATTCCTCAAATAAAATAAGTTGACTCAGCTTATAAGGTAAATAAAATAAGCATTTCTCAAATAAGTAGCTGCCTCACCTCACTGCCTTACTGCTACATAGCCTTCCCGGCATGGTGCCTTCTTTTGATAATTACTTGTTCCACACCCAAATTGTATAACAGGAAGAGGTCTTGGACCCCTACTTCCCTCTCTCTTTTTAATAGTCTATATAGTCATAATTATAGCTTTAAGTATTCAGTGAATAAAGTTTTTGACATTTTTACCCTTTTCCTTACCTAACATCATTTGTGCAGCATATTTTTATTTTATGTCTCACCCAGATTTAATTTCAAAATAAAACCAAACTAAATAAATTAGAAAAGGGTATGTATAGCTAAGGTACACCCTTACTACTAGGTGAACAGGGGCATTTGGTGATAGTAAATGATCCCATCAGGCAGGGCTCATCACCTTCTCTCATATTTCATGTTCACCAGTGTTTATTTACTTAATAACTACGGGTATAATATCTTGCTATTATAAAACTAATTCTACTATCATAAAAGACATATTTACTTTAAGTTTCAAGCAGAGAATGCATATATAACTAACACGAAGGACTCCTCTTCACGAGATTCGCCAACTAATAACCTTTTGTTATATTAAAATCGATTCCAGTGTTATGTAGTAGAGAAAAATTGAGTTATATCCAGTTTACGTAAAGCTACGAGTGGTCGAAACCACACTTAAATCCCGGAATGAACTTACGAAGGTTTTTCCACTTAGTGTAGCTACTTGAATACCAACGTAGCCACCACGAAGGCGCTAAGAAGGAAAACATTCTTAGCTAAGAGGAAAAACCTTCGTAAGTACCTTCCTGAATCCGGCCCCAGGTCTCTACCTAGGTAAGGCCTCTACCTCCGCCACGGTCTCCGGCAGTCTGGTATGACTTGTCTCAGGCAGCAGGAGAGCCAGGAGACCTGCTGATATTGAGAGCAGACCGAAGACCGTCGATGGAACCGCGTAGTGAAGCTCACCCTGTTGGGGGGATGACAGTGTTATTAATATCTTGATAGGTCTCTGAGTGAATAATTGTTATTGTTCACAATGAACAGGCAAATAGACTTCAACAAAGTCAATGGCAAGCCATAATATTTCTCATAAGCCATTACCACAAAATATCTTCACTAAATAAACCATCTAGTAATACTAGAGAAAGAAATACATTTTTAAACAGGAGAGATGAAAAACAACATTCAGTGTTACCAGATAATGGTACAGGGTTATAAGTCACAACCGAGAAAGAATACTACAAGACCTTCCCAAACGCACCTTAATTACTGGTAACTCAGGATGCGTCGATGATGCAATAACCTTTCATCATGAAGAGCGATGATGGAAGGTTATTGTACATTGTAGATGGGGATTGTAAAACTGGGACAGCAAAAGGAGCTACAGGAGAGTGTCTATGAGAGCAGGTCGAGTCATGGAAGTCGAAGCAAAGGAGAAGGGAAGGGAACTATCAGGAGAAAGCGCCAAGCCATTTCGACTATATAACACCTGGAAGGGATCAGGATAAGGATTTTGGATGTGACCAGGGGAGGGGGGGGGATGAAATGGTCGCCCAACCACTTGGACGGTCAGGGATTGAATGCTGACTTACTTGAAACTAGACCGTCGTCCACCTCAAGTGGAGAAAATACAAAAATTTTTAGTGGAAGGCTGATGATTCAAAATTAAAATTATGATCAGTGAGTTTTATGAGACAAAATGTTTACTTGGAATTGAAGAAAGAATTGGAACAGCTTACACAACCAACAAGGAGGCGAGGCAACATGGCGATGGCTGGAGGTGCGCACAACGTCTCTCCTTGAAATATTTACGTTACATTTTAGGGTTTTAAGACACCACTGTTACATGGCACACATTTAGACCAAGATGGTCTCCCGGTCTTAGAGGAGGATCCAGAGGGAGTTTTCCATGACAGTAAACATCACAGTAAGACAAACAGATTAGAGGCGAAACGCCGCCAGCATCCAGAGGTAAATAGAGACCGCCCCACGCGGCCTCAGTATCAACATCCACTGCTCATCTAAGGTAGGACTTGATCGTCCTACCGTAGGACCTATCGTAGTACAACAAAGTTAGGACAATGGACTTGAGAATGGTCCAGGACGGACCGAAACGTCGTCGTCCCTTCATTTTCTAGTGTATGGATTGTTCAACATACTAAAGCCACGTAATAGTGACTCATCGCCTGAATAAGGTAGGACGAGTTCTCCTGGTTTGCAAACGTTCATCATTCCCTTTGATGACGATACGTCCGAAGATATGAGCGTTTTCGGAAATAACAGGACACACAGTATCCTATATCATGCCAGTACCAAGATATTTAGATCAAAGTGCACGATAACAAACCAGATAAAACTTTGAACTTAATCGCAGTGGGCTACAAACACAGCGAGAAACTAGAGCTTTCAGACGTTAATGACATCTGTGGATACATAGTGAGATGCTACCAACCACTAGGGGACCTATTAGCGAAATATGTAATCCGACATGTTGTAGACAATAATGCAAACGACATCAAAGCACAACCTCAGGCAGATGACATTCCAATCTTCGGAGTCAAAAATGTATGCGTAGATCAAACGGAGAACTGAGTGATACAGGCACTGCCTTTCTTACTTTTCTAGACTTTTTTTACTCATAATCAGGTTTGGATTAACGGCTTCCTCCATAAACTACATGTGTTTGTACCCCGTCCCACTCAGTGCTTCAGATGTAAAGGTTTTAACCATACCTCGAAAGGCTGCACTAAAGGCATTAAATGTGGGAAATGCTCTGGTTCCCACTACACACAAGACTGTGTATCAGATACACACACCTGCTCAAACTGTGGTGGCGAATAACATTATATTAAAACAATGTCCTTCATACATAACAGCAAAAACTATGGAATGGTGCCCATCCACTTGGACTGGACGGTAGAGAGACAGTCTTGCTTCATGCAGGTCGGCGTTCAATCCCCGACCGTCCAAGTGGTTGGGTACCATTTCTTTCCTCCCTGTCCCATCCCAAATCTTTATCCTGATCTCTTCCCAGTGCTATATAGTCATAATAGCTTTGCGCTTTCCCTCTCTGCCAATTTCCTTCTCTTTCCTACCAACAACCTGCAATACAGTAGTGCACTGAAACAATCTAATTCAGTCCATCATCAACCGCTACCTCACACTCAACCACAACCTTTGTGTGTACATGATATATCTGTCACTGACAATCCTGCGTCCCTGAGTTCAATCCTATCCCACAAAACGTACAACTGAGTCCCGATCTTGTCGAGACACTTGTCATTCTCACTGAAAATGACCTAGAAAAGACGCTAGACCGATTCCTAACTAAATTCTTTACACAAGTAAACGAACCCATCCCTGAGGCTGACCCAACACACACCTCATCAACATCTACAGAGAATGACATCTGCCCTAACACGGCTACCATTGCTGTATGCACATCGTTTGAACTGATTTTGGACAAACTCCAAAATAACTACTTAGCACACCCTTCCCAAGTCACTCCCCAGGCTGACGTGCTACAAACACCAACCACCGGCACCAAGAGTAAGCATCCCCCACCTGTACACACCTCCCAGCGACCTGGTACTTTGACTGAAAAAAACATATAAACCACACTCTCCCACGACACATCTTCCAACCACTCCAGATGTTCAACACAGTGTACTACTGGCTCGTGAGGGAAGACCGATGCAAACATATCCCAGACGTAATGATCCGAAATACGACAACATGACATAACCTATCTTCAACTAACTTATCTCAACCTAACCTAACCTTATACGCATTAACCACTTGTTACTTAATGTACGCTAACTTACCCTACCATAATCTACCCTAATCTGAATTGCGACTAACTCCCAAATATACTTCGACTCACAAACTCAGTTTCCTGACTAAACCACACACTCTTCATACAACAGCAACACTTTGCTATCACCACCAACACAACTCCTCATCTTTGCCATCCTGAGTCCATTTCCACTCATATGTTTATTTTTGTCTTTATCCTCACACAAATAGAAGACATCGATAACTTCCAACCTCTGCCAAATGATAACCATTGATGCGCCACTGTGAATGCAACATCTGTCAACATCACCACTCGTGCAAACCTTCAGAACAAACCTTCATGCAAACTGCACGTATCGCGAAGAATTGGAACAAAATGGGATATTTAATTAATTCATGGTGTCGGGGGACAGAGAAATCACTCATAAAAATAAAAAAGCCAACGTATAAATCATGAAAAACATATAATTATATTTGTGCAAGAGAATGAAAACTTGTAGAGGAAAATTACATTACATTTTCGATGTTCTAAATTTCATAATAATAAAATTCTAATATTTATCGCATAACCTAAAATGTTGAATAAGAGTTACCCCGAACTTTCCATGCTTTGTTGTCTTGAGAAGAAAACGGTGAGAGAAAATGGAAAAGTATAAAGATAAACAAAGAAAATTACTAAATGTGGCCCCATTATTTTTTTTTTTTTTTTTGGGGGGGGGGTGTCTACATTCTCCGGTGTGATAATGCTACAATCGTCATAGATCTTCTCACTGACGACTTTTCATGCATAACAATATTTATGTTCCTGTTAGGAAACAGTCAGAGCTTTAGGAGTGTGTGATCCTGTGTACACTGGGGGCGTGACGGCTGAGAATGAGGGCCTGAGAGTAAACTGCGATCCTGTGTACTTGGGGGGGGGCGGGTCTGACGGCTAAGAAGGCAGTGCTCGGGGGTTCGTTGTCCAAAGGGTCCGGGTTCGATCTCCGGCGGAGGCGGAAATAAATGGGCAGAGTTTCTTTCACCCTGATGTATAGGTATCTGTTCATATAGCAGTAAATGTCCTAACCTGGGAGTTAGACAGCTGCTACGGGGTGCTTCCTGGGTACGTGTGTGTGTGTGAAAATTAGGATTAAGGACTTCCCCGAAATACTATGAGTGCTAGTGACTGTACAAGAATGCAAGAACTCTTGTATATATATATATATATATATATATATATATATATATATATATATATATATATATATATATATATATATATATATATGTATATGCACAACTTGCCTAAACACGCAAGTGAAGCTATACAACTTTTAGAACACTTTCCCACCAGGAGACTCGATCCCTCGCCAGCACAGAAGCCTTTCAGAAAACAGCATAACAGGTACGCCTTAACCCACTACACCACACTCAGACCCTTAAAAGAGATGGTAATTTTGGGGTATTTCAATACCTCAAAGACCACCACCTCCCAAGAGCACTAGAGCAAGTGAGGGATCAATTTTACGTTTTTCATCAAGTCCCTGTTAATATGGGAAGACACTGTGTCTATGCTTAATGCACAACTTGCCTAAACACGCAAGTGAAGTTATACAACTTTTAGAACACTTTCCCACCAGGAGACTCGAACCCTCGCCAGCACAGAGGCCTTCCAGCAACCGGCATAACAGGTACACCTTAACCCACTGCACCATGCTCAGACCCTTAAAAGAGATGGTAATTTCGGGGTATTTCAATACCTCAAAGACCACCACCTCCCAAGAGCACTAGAGCAAGTGAGGGGTCAATTTTACGTTTTTCATCAAGTCCCTGTTAATATGGGAGTCTCCTGGTGGGAAAGTGTTCTAAAAGTTGTATAACTTCACTTGCGTGTTTAGGCAAGTTGTGTATTAAGCATAGACACAGTGTCTTCCCATATTAACAGGGACTTGATGAAAAACGTAAAATTGACCCCTCACTTCCTCTAGTGCTCTTGGGAGGTGGTGGTCTTTGAGGTATTGAAATACCCCGAAATTACCATCTCTTTTAAGGGTTTGAGAGTGGTGTAGTGGGTTAAGGCGTACCTGTTATGCCGGTTGCTGGAAGGCTTCTGTGCTGGCGAGGGTTCGAGTCTCCTGGTGGGAAAGTGTTCTAAAAGTTGTATATATATATATATATATATATATATATATATATATTGCTCTGCCAACCTTCCTTTCCTCCTTCCATGCATCGCACGACCTCGTCAGAGACATCTTACCTGCAACCCTGAGAGATTCAGCAGGAATACACGATCCTGCTTTCACTGAATGTTCAAATCAGTGGGATATTCTTGCAGCCCCAGCAACCATTATAGAGCCAACAAAATAACACAAACAGTCCGGCTGGGACCACCCTCTAGTGGAAAAAGTAGCTGATGCCATGCTCAGCGCCGGAACATCAGACATACAGTCTCCGTGGTGTAGTGGTAAGACACTCGCCTGGCGTTCCGCGAGCGCTATGTCATGGGTTCGTATCCTGGCC